>JAWZUQ010000019.1:75617-121888 GCA_034621305.1 Solanum pimpinellifolium
CTCAGTAGGACGGACCGTCGCAGGCACGACGGACCGTCACAGGATGCGTAACCCTGACTGGGTCAGATTTCTGTTAAAAGTTTTTAAGGGGTGTTTTGGACTATTCCTGCTTATGATTATAAAGTTAGTGGTTAATGTTAATAATTCAATTACTTGGGGGTTAAGGAGATAACCTTGAAATAAATAGTGGGTACTTTTGTCATCTTTTATACTTAATTATATGGTAATTAGGGTAAAAAGAAAAAGAGTTTGAATAAGGAAAATAGAAAGAACAGAAGAGAGGGACGAAACGAGCGAGAGAAGAGAGAACGAAGAGGAAAGCAAAGACCTTGAGGAGTAGCTTGCGTGATCACGAATTCTTCGATGGAGGTAGGTTTTGGTTTATGCTATTCCGTATTAAACTCTAAATAGCGATTGATATGTATTTGGTAATTTTGTAAAGTCTTCTATATGCTTAATTGTGTGCTTGCATGATGTGATTATGTAATTGTGATGAATTAGCATGATGAGGCTATTGAATCTTAAACCTTAAAACCTCCTTGTTAATGATGATGCCTTGGTATAAAAGAAGGCTTGATGAACTGAAAGAATGAGATTAGGGATCGAGTGTCATGTTCCGGCACCAGGATAGTATGGATCGGGTGTCACGTTCCGACACCAGGATTCAAAGGATCGGAGTGTCACATTACCCGATACCAGGATAGTATGGATGGGGTGTCACGTTCCGACACCAGGATAGTAAAGGATCGGAGTGTCACGTTCCGACACCAGGATAGTAAAGGATCGGAGTGTCACGTTCCGACACCAGGATAGTATGGATCGGGTGTCACGTTCCGACACCAGGATAGTAAAGAGAATGAATCTTGAATTATGCTAATATACTCAGATTTAATGGACCTGTTTTCCAAATGAGTATGGTGTGGAGGCTTGAGTCCTCATAGATGTGCTTGAGTTGTGCCCAATAGTTATGGTACTTGTTGTTGTCACCTGTTAAGTGTTATGGTTGATTTTATGTTATTATTTGATATATATTGCTCTCTATTCTGAGTTGGCCGATGATACCTACTCAGTACTTGTGTTTTGTACTGACCCCTACTTGTATGTTTTTCCCTTTGTTATTTGTGGAGTGCAGCAAACGTACCGTCGTCTTCAACTCAACGCAACTCTAGCCAGTCTTCATCACGTCAGATTTCAGGGTGAGCTATTGTTCCTAGCTCAGACTGGATTCTCTCTCATTCATGTCTTGATGTCCTTGAAGTTCGGACATGGACCATCTGTTTTCTTATTTTAGCTTCCTAGACACTCTTAGATTTAGTAATTTGAGGATAGAATGTTCTTGTGGTGATGACTTCCAGATTTTTGGGATAGTAATTGATAAATTTTAGAAGTTATTAATTGATTTCGTTAATGAGTTTTAAGTCTTCCGCATTATTTTTTGTTTATTATGATTGAAATGTTGGGGTTTAGATTGGTTGGTTCTCTCACATAGGAGGTTAAGTGTGGGTGCCACTCACGGCTCATTTTGGGTCGTGACAATTATTTAGTGAAAAAACTATATGAGGACCTTCTTGATGAGTAGGGGTAGCATTACGTCCAATTTCTTGCACATTAATATCGAAAAGTACTATAAATTGAAATTCTTGCACATTAATAATAAAAAAATATATTATAAATGTTAGTCAAATTTTTTATAACTAGATTCTAAAAAGAAAAATTTTGACAATTAAAAATGGATGGGGTATTATTTGAATAGTCATTTGCTACAAATGTGTTAATGACAAATATCATTTAATTGTAAACGAAAATGTCTCCTTTTAAAAATAGATAAATCATTACTCCCTTCCTCCACAATAGTTTGGCAAGTAAACTAAAAATAGATATTCAAATTAATTGTCAATTATAACAATAAAGAAATAATTGATCTTTTTTTTTTCAATTCTACCTTAATAATTGCACTATTTGTTCAATTGAAAAGTTATACAAGCTTTTGATATTCTTCATATAGTGGGGTTATATTAGTCAAATTATACCTTATACTAAATTTTTATTGATGGGAGTGCATGACGTTACCCTGACAAACAATTGTGGACAAAGGGATTATGACATTGTATATTCATTAAGTAAAATATTTAAGACATAAATTGAACACAACTTTCCAATTATTTTCAAACAATTGAACACAACTTTTAAACCATTCCGTTACAACAATTCTTAAAAATATAAATAATAATTTAATGTATAATCATAAAAATACACAATTATCTTTTTGAAATTATTGCCTAAAATGTAAATGAGGGGTACAAGCAAAAGAAGCACCAAATAATATATGAAATGACCAAATTAGCCTCACTCAAAATGGAATTCTCACCCCTAATGTAAACTTTATTTATTTCTTTTATTAAAGATTCATAAGGTATATCGAGTATGGACTTAAAAATATAAGCTAATCCAAAAAATAAGTGCAAACAATTCTTCATATCCCATAATACATCTTGTTTTTCAAACTTTCCTTCAAATATTAGAGAAACGATATTGAATCATCCAATAAATATAATTGTTTCAAGTATTAATCTTTAGTAAGAATGCGGATAATATATCGTCTTAAATAAGGTCATAATTTTGTCTTAGATAAAGAGAAATAATCAAATAGCGAGGTTGTGTTCAAGTGTCTTGACCCAAATTTCTTTTGAAAATAGAAATCTTTAATCCTATAGACAAGTAGGCTCAGAATTAAGGTACAATACATAAGGAGGTGTCACGTTTTTAAGTGATTTATTATAAATTACTTAAGATGAGTATAAATCATTAAATTGATCGTTCTAAAATTACAAAATTCAAAAAAAATCATTAGGCATAACGAGTAAGAACTTAAAAAGATAAATTAATCCAAAAAAAAAGGTGCAAAAATTATTCATAGCTCATAATGCGTCTTGTTTTCCAAACTTTTGAACAAATAATATAGGAAATACATTGAATCATAAATAAAATATCCTTTATTTTTATTTTACGAACTTATCAATACATATTTAATTTGCCCTTCTCCAAACGTGTATAATCTTCGTCTCGTTTGCCAATACATGCACAGACATGAAGAATACAAAGTGGTTTTTGATCATGACAAACTACTTGACAATCATCGGCTGAATCACAGTGGTGCGCAGTAGTCACCTTGATGAATGAATTATTTGCAACTGCATATAAGAAAACAAATAATCATTCTGTATATAAAAACTTAATTATATGGCTAGATAATTATACATATATTTTTATTTATATATAGAATGATAAGAAAGCTCTCCTCTTTAGAATTGAACTTTCGTATCAAAATTAAACGTCAGATCTACAAATAAGGAGTTATTAGCAAACATCGAACTAATATATGAATCCATTATGAAACAATCGCTCAAATTCAATAAGGTTAATAGTTTCAAAGAAAAATACATATTTTAGCGACGAATTATTCGATTATCATTGTACATATACAACGAAAAATTATTATTAAATCTATTTTGCGGTAAGTTATAAGAAATTAATAATTAAATAATGAGTAATTTAGCGATAAATTAGGATTAGAGAGAGTAAGAATTGAAGGGTAAATTTTATATTAAAATAACAAAATTTTATCATTGATCTATTAAGCAATAAGTTATTTAAAGAGTTCTATCAAACAACAAATTATTTGACAAAAGATTAGAGCTATAGAGAGAAAAAAAATATTTTAAATAAAAAGAAGGGACAATTACCCATGATGATTAGCAAGAGAGCTGCAAAAAATGTTGAAAACTTCATAATAGCGCACTGCAATATCTACTAACTATAAATTATAATTTTTAATTGATTTTGCTTTGGAGCAATGTATTAAACAACATTATATAGGGGTAAAAGAAAATTATTGTACTTACTATAATCTCGTGAAGGGGTTTTTTTATGGCAAGTTAATCTTGATTTGTTAATACTTATTTGAATTAAAATAGATTTAAGAAATGGTCAAACCAAATCTAATAAAAGGAAAAATGGTAATTTTTTTTATTCTCTCTCACTTATTAGCCATTATTTATATATATATATTAATTATCTTTCCGTCTTAAATAAAGTGAATTGTTAAACTTTTTCATAGTACAAAATAAAATAAATTGATCAAAGTTCAAGACAGTTGTTGAAATTTTTCCCCCCATTTTGCCCCTCATTTGGATCTTCTAATTGATAATTTCAAGTGACTTATTTTTCATATTTATAATTTTACTTTAAATTATTTATATTGTCAAGAATAGGTTGAGAACATCTAAAAATTGGGAAATGATATTTATTTTTTGTCCTAAACAATTTTTCTTGATAGACGTGCATTGACTCAATAATCAGTTATATATGGTCCCTCTAATTAGTTGTGGAAGCATTATGTATAGTCCCACAATTTGTAGACGCATATTTTCACAGTTACGGGCTAACTTTTTGGAATTATCTGATTTTTACCGTCTTACATGTGTAATAGCCCATAGATCTAGTGCCTTTGGGATGCCCAAATTTATTTTCTAAATGAACTATATGACGACCTTTGTAATGATTGGGAAGCATTACACTCACACCCTTTTTTCACGCATATTTTCACATTTACGATCCAATTTTAAGTAATTATCAGACTTTCGGTATTTTCATATGTATACGTCTATTGTTCTGGGCCTTTAGGGCATCCATTTTTTTTTTCTAAAAAATCTATACGAAGACATCGATAATGAGTTGGGAAAACATTTCGTACAATCCTTTAATTTTATTCACGTATATTTTTGCATTTACAAACCAATTATTAAAAATTAACTCATCATTTTTTGCATGTATTAGGCCTGGATCTATCGCTTGTGGAGCACCCAATTTTTTTACGAGAAAACTATATAAGGACATATGTAACGAGGAGGAGAAGCATTACATAGAGTTCTGCTATTTTTTTACGCATATTCCCGCATTTATGAGCAAACTTTAGAATTATCAGACTTTTGTTATTTTTTCATATGTATTATCCTATAAATCTGACACCTAAGGGGCACCCAAAATTATTTAGTGAAAAAACTATACGAGGACTTTCTTGATGAGTTGGGGTAGTATTGTGTATATTATCACAATTTCTTGCACATTAATATCGAAAAGTACTATAAATTGATACATTTCGCACATTAATAATAATAATATATTATAAATAGTAGTCAAACTTCTTATAATTATAATCTTAAACAGAAAATTTTGACAAATAAAAGTGGATGGGTATTATTTAAATAATCATTTGCTACAAATGTGTTAATGACAATTATCATTTAATTGTAAACGAAAAATGTCTCCTATTTAAAAATAGATAAATCATTACTCCCTTCCTCCACAATAGTTTGGCAAGTAAACTAAAAATAGATATTCAAATTAATTGTCAATTTTAACAATAAAGAAATAATTGGTCTTTTTTTTTCAATTCTACCCTTAATAATTGCACTATTTGTTCAATTGAAAAGTTATACAAGCTTTTGATATTCTTCATATAGTGGGGTTATATTAGTCAAATTATACCTTATACTAAATTTTTTATGATGGGAGTGCATGACGTTACCCTGACAAACAATTGTGGACAAGGATTATGACATTGTATATTCATTAAGTAAAATATTTAAGACATAAATTGAATACAACTTTCCAATTATCTTCAAACAACTGAACACAACTTTTCAACCATTCCGTTATAAAAGTTTTTGAAAATATAAATAATAATTTAAAGTAAAATCATAAACATGCACATTTATCTTTTTGAAATTATTGCCTAAAAATGTAAATGAGAGGCACGCACACACGAAGCACTAAATAATTATGAAATGACCAAATTAACCTCACTCAAAATGGAATTAGATGTAGCATTAAATCTTACTTAGGGTGTCACGACTCAAACGAGTCATGAGTGACACCCACACTGAACCTCCTAGTGGCGAGACAAACCAACAAATTCACTTAACTTATATTCATTGTTCAAGTTATAAATATAATTTTAATGCGGAAACTCAAATTTTATTAATATACGACACACTAATGTCTTTTAAATATCATTTTTCAAACCAGAAAGCCATTATATCAAGGATATCAAAACCTTAAATACTAAGTCCAAGAGGATCAAAGATACCAAAATAAATAATTAAAGGATACGAAAGAGACAAAAAATAATTCAATTCTGATTAACAACAATTTGGGGGCTGACAGAGTTGGTCATATATATATATATATATATATATATATATATATATATATATATATATATATATATATATATATATATATATATATTTAAAAATGTGGACTAACATACATTATATAATGCTTAAAATCTTGAATTCCTATTTCGTGACATTAAAACGGTGAAAAAAATGATATTAAGGAAAATACAGTGAGTACTGATCATTATTTTTGTGTCGTCCGACGATAAATGATTTGGAGACCAATGGAATCAGTCAATTAATTTCTAAAAAATCAATAGACTAACACACAAAAAAGAACAAAGAAACTTAAAACCTCGACTCTTACTTTGGGATATCAAAATGTTTTATCACCCGTAATATAAAGTTTATTTATTTCTTTTATTAAAGATTCATGAGGTATATCGAGTAAAGACATACAAGATAAACTAATCCAAAAAAAGTGCAACAATTCTTCATATCCCATAATACATCTTGTTTTTCAACTTTCATACAGGTATTAGAGGAAAGACATAGAATCATCCAAAATAAATATAATTGTTTCAAGTATTAAACTTAAGTAAGAACGCGGATAATATATCATCTTAAATAGGTCATAATTTTATGCCTTAGATAAAGAGAATTAATCAAATAGTTGTCTTAAATAAGGTCACAATTTTTATGCCTTAGATAAAGAGAATTAATCAATAGTGAGGTTGTGTTCGCGTGTCTTGGCCCAATTTTTTTTGAAAATAGAAATCTTTAATCCTATAGACAAGTAGGCTCAGAATTAAGGTACAATACATAAGGAGATATCACGTTTTTAAGTGATTTATTATAAATTATTTAAGATGAGTATAAATCAATTAAATTAATCGTACTAAAATTACAAAATTCAAAAAAAAAATCATTAGACAGATCGAGTAAGAATTTAAAAAAATAAATTAATCCAAAAAAAGATACAACAATTATTCATAGCTCATAATGCGTCTTGTTTTCCAATCTTTCGAACAAATAATAGAGGAAAGACATTGAATCATAAATAAAATATCCTTTATTTTTTGTTTACGAACTTATCAATACATATTTAATTTTTCCTTCTTCAGACGTGTATAATCTTAGTCTCGTTTACCAATACATGCACAAACATGAAGAATACAAAGTGGTTTTTGATCATGACAAACTACTTGACAATCATCGGCTGAATCACATTTGTGCGCAGTAATCACCTTGATGAATGAATTATTTGCAACTGTATATAAGAAAACAAATCATCATTTTGTATATAAAAAATTAATTATATAGCTAGATAATTATACATATATTTATTTATATATAGAATGATAAGAAAGCTCCTCATCTTTAGAATTGAACTTTCGTATCAAAATTAAACGTCAATCTACAAATAAGAAGTTATTACCAAACCTCGAACTAACACATGAATCCATTATGAACCAAATCCGCTCAAATTCAATAAGGTTAATAATTTCAAAGAAAAATACATATTTTAGCGACGAATTATTAGATTATCATTGTGACTATATAACACAAAATTATCTTTAAATCTATTTTACGATAAGTTATAAGAAATTAATAATTAAATAATGAGTAATTTAGCGATGATATCAACAACTAGCAACATGGAAATTGATTTAATATGATTAAGAATATAATTAATGACGGGTAAATTTTATATTAAAATAACAAAATTTTATCATTGATCTATTAAGCGATAAGTTATTTAAAGAGTTCTATCAAACAACAAATCATTTGGCAAAAGATTAGAGCTATAGAGAGAAATAATTATTTTTTAATAAAAAGAAGGGACAATTACCCATGATGATTAGCAAGAGAGCTGCAAAAAATGTTGAAAACTTCATAATAGCGCACTGCAATTTCTACTAACTATAAATTATAATTTTTTTTGATTTTGCTTTAGAACAATGTATTATACAAACATTATATAGGGGTAAAAGAAAATCTATTGTAATTACTATAACACCATTTTTTGGGTGATCCGGATTCCGACGTTAAAAATGCCAATTTTTTCGTGGACATCCGTCAAGACCTTATCTATGCATACGATTGGACATCACGGCTTGTCCGGCCCATTTAGAGGGTCAAACGAGCCCGAAGCAAGCATACGCCTCATTTCGATGATTTTCGTGTGCTATAGCACACCATTTTTTGGGTGATTCGGATTTCGACGTCAAAAATGCCAAATTTATTCGTGGACGTCCGTCAAGACCTTGTTTATGCATACAGTGGGCCATCACGGCTTTTCCGACCCATTTGGAGGGTGAAACGAGCCTCGAAGCGAGCATACGCCTCATTTCGATGATTTTCGTGTGCTATAGCACACCATTTTTTGGTGATCCGGATTCCGACGTCAAAAAGGCCAATTTTTTCGTGGACGTCCGTCAAGTCCTTGTCTATGCATATGGTTGGCCATCACCGCTTGTCCGGCCCATTCAGAGGGTCAAACGAGCCCGAAGCAAGCATACGCCTCATTTCGACGATTTTCGTGTGCTATAGCACACCATTTTTTGGGTGATCCGGATTTCGACGTCAAAAATGCCAAATTTTTTCGTGGACGTCCTTCAAGACCTTGTCTATGCATACGCTTGGCCATCATGGCTTTTCCGGCCCATTTGGAGGGTCAAACGAGCCCCGAAGCGAGCATATGCCTCATTTCCATGATTTTCGTGTGCTATAACACACCATTTTTTGGGTGATCCGGATTCCGATGTCAAAAATGCCAAATTTTTTCGCGGACGTCCATCAAAACCTTGTCTATGCATATGGTTGGCCATCACGGCTTGTTCGGCCCATTTGGAGGGTCAAACGAACTCCGAAGCGAGCATGCGCCTCATTTCAACTATTTTCGTGTGCTATAGCACACTATTTTTTGGGTGATTCGGATTCCGACGTCAAAAATGCATAATTTTTTAGTGGACGTCCGTCAAGACCTTTACTATGCATACGGTTGGCCATCACGGTTTTTCCGTCCCATTTGGAGGGTCAAACGATCTCCGAAGTGAACATACGCCTCATTTCAAAGATTTTCGTGTGCTATAACACACCATTTTTTGGGTGATCCGGATTCCGATGTCAAAAATGCAAATTTTTTCGCGGACGTCCGTCAAGACCTTGTCTATGCATACGGTTGGCCATCACGGCTTGTCCGGCCCATTTGGATGGTCAAACAACTCCGAAGCGAGCATGCGCCTCATTTCAACGATTTTCGTGTGCTATAGCACACTATTTTTTGGGTGATCCGGATTCCGATGTAAAAAATGCATAATTTTTTCGTGGACGTCCGTCAAGACCTTGTCTATGCATACGGTTGCCCATCACGGATTTTTTCGGCCCATTTGGAGGGTCAAACGAGCCCCGAAGCGAGCATACGCCTCATTTCAATGATTTTCGTGTGCTATAGCACACCATTTTTTGGGTGATCCGTATTCCGACGTCAAAAATGCCAAATTTTTTCGTGGACGTCCGTCAAGTCCTTGTCTATGCATACGGTTGGCCATCGCGGCTTGTCCGGCCCATTTAGAGGGTCAAACGAGCCTGAAGCAGGCATACGCCTCATTTCGACGATTTACGTGTTCTATAGCATACCATTTTTTGGGTGATCCGGATTTCGACGTCAAAAATGCCAATTTTTTCGTGGACGTCCTTCAAGACCTTGTCTATGCATACGGTTGGCCATCATGGCTTGTCCGGCCCATTTGGAGGGTCAAACGAGCCCCGAAGCGAGCATACGCCTTATTTCAATGATTTTCGTGTGCTATAACACACCATTTTTTGGGTGATCCGGATTCCGATGTAAAAAATGCCAAATTTTTTCGCGGACGTCCATCAAAACCTTGTCTATGCATATGGTTGGCCATTACGGCTTGTTCGGCTCATTTGGAGGGTCAAACGAACTCCGAAGCGAGCATGCGCCTCATTTCAACGATTTTCGTGTGGTATAGCACACTATTTTTTGGGTGATCGGATTCCGACGTCAAAAAATAAATTTTTTTCGTGGACATCTGTCAAGACCTTGTCTACACATACGGTTGGCCATCACGGATTTTCCTGCCATTTGGAGGGTCAAACGAGCCCCGAAGCGAGCATACGCCTCATTTCGACTATTTTCGTGTGCTATAGCACACAATTTTTTGGGTGATCCGGATTCTGTTGTCAAAAATGCCAAATGTTTTTGTGGATGTCCGTCAAGACCTTGTCTATGCATACGGTTGGCCAACACGGCTTGTCCGGCCCATTTGGAGGGTAAAACAGCTGTGAAGCGAGCATACGCCTCATTTCGACGATTTTCGTGTGCTATAGAACACCATTTTTTGGGTGATGCTGATTTCGATATCAAAAATACCAAATTTTTTCGTAAACGTCCTTCAAGACCTTTTTATGCATATGGTTGGCCATCACGGCTTTTCCGGCCCATTTGGAGGGTCAAACGAGCCTCGAAGCGAGCATACGCCTCATTTCGATGATTTTCGTGTGCTATAGCACACCATTTTTTGGGTGATCCGGATTCCGACGTCAAAAATGCCAAATTTTTTCGTGGACGTCCGTCAAGACCTTGTCTATACATACGGTTGGCCATCACGGCTTGTCCGGCCCATTTGGAGGGTCAAACGAGCCCCGAAGCGAGCATACGCTCATTTCAATGATTTTCGTGTGCTATAGCACACCATTTTTTGGGTGATCCGGATTCCGACGTCAAAAATGCCAAATTTTTTCGTGGACATCCGTCAAGATCTTGTCCATGCATACGGTTGGCCATCACGGCTTATCCGGCCCATTTGGAGGGTCAAACGAACTCCGAAGCGAGCATAAGCCTCATTTCAATGATTTTCGTGTGCTATAGCACACCATTTTTTGGGTGATCCGGATTCCGACATCAAAAATGCCAAATTTTTTCGTGGACGTCCGTCAAGACCTTGTCTATGCATACGGTTGGCCATCACGGCTTGTCCGGCCCATTTAGAGGGTCAAACGAGCCCCGAAGCAAGCATACGCCTCATTTCGACGATTTTCGTGTGCTATAGCACACCATTTTTTGGGTGATCCAGATTTCGACGTCAAAAATGCCAAATTTATTCGTGGACGTCCGTCAAGACCTTTTATGCATACAGTTGGCCATCACGGCTTTTTCGACCCATTTAAAGGTCAAACGATCCTCGAAGCGAGCATACGCCTCATTTCGATGATTTTCGTGTGCTATAGCACACCATTTTTTGGGTGATCCGGATTCCGACGTCAAAAATGCCAAATATTTTGTGGACGTCCGTCAAGACCTTGTTTATGCATACGGTTGGCCATCAAGGCTTGTCCGGCCCATTTGGAGGGTCAAACGAGCTCCGAAGCGAGCATACGCCTCATTTCGATGATTTTCGTGTGCTATAGCACACCATTTTTGGGTGATCCGGATTCCGACGTCAAAAATGCAAATTTTTTCATGGACGTTCGTCAAGACCTTGTCGATGCATAGGTTGGCCAACACGGCTTCTTCGGCCCTTTTGGAGGGTCAAACGAGCCCGAAGCGAGTATACGCCTCATTTCGACGATTTTCGTGTGCTATAGCACACCATTTTTTGGGTGATCCGGATTCCGACGTCAAAAATGCCAAATTTTTTTGTGGACGTCTAACAAGACCTTGTCTATGCATAAGTTTGGCCATCACGGCTTGTACAACCCATTTTGAAGGTCAAACGAGCCCCGAAGCGAGCATACGCCTCATTTCGACGATTTTCGTGCTATAGCACACCATTTTTTGTGTGATTCTGATTCCGACGTCAAAAATGCAAATTTTTTTCATGGACATCCATCAAGACCTTGTCTATGCATATGGTTGGCCATCACGGCTTGTCCGGCCCATTTGGAGGGTCAAACGAGCCCCGAAGCGAGCATACGCCTCATTTCGACGATTTTCGTGTGCTATAGCACACCATTTTTTGGGTGATCCAGATTCCGACGTCAAAAATGACAAATTTTTTCGTGGACGTCCGTCAAGACCTTGTCTATGCATACGGTTGGCCATCACGGCTTGTGCAACCTATTTTAAGGGTCAAACGAGCCCCGCAGCGAGCATACGCCTCATTTCGACGAATTCGTGTGCTATAGCACACCATTTTTTGGGTGATCCAGATTCCGACGTCAAAAATGCCAAATTTTTTCGTGGACGTCCGTCAAGACCTTTTATATGCATACGGTTGGCCATCACGGTTTGTCCGGCCCATTTGGAGGGTCAAACGAGCCCCGAAGCGAGCATACGCCTCATTTCGACGATATTCGTGTGCTATAGCACACCATTTTTTGGGTGATCCGGATTTCGACGTCAAAAATGCCAAATTTTTTCGTGGACGTCCGTCAAGACCTTGTCTATGCATACGGTTGGCCATCACGGTTTGTCCGGCCCATTTGAAGGGTCATACGAGCCCCGAAGCGAGCATATGCATTATTTCGACGATTTTCGTGTGCTATAGCACACCATTTTTTGGGTGATCCGGATTCCGACGTCAAAAGTGCCAAATTTTTTCGTGGACGTCCATCCAGACCTTGTCTATGCATACGGTTGGCCATCACGGTTTGTCCGGCCATTTAGAGGGTCAAACGAGCCCCGAAGCGAGCATACGCCTCATTTCGATGATTTTCGTGGTCTATAGCACACCATTTTTTGGGTGATCAAGATTCCGACGTCAAAAATGCCAAATTCTTTCGCGGACGTCCGTCAAGACCTTGTCTATGCATACGGTTGGCCATCACGGCTTTCCGGCCCATTTGGAGGGTCAAACGAACTCCGAAGCGAGCATGCGCCTCATTTCGACGATTTTCGTGTGCTATAGCACACTATTTTTTGGGTGATCGGGATTCCGACGTCAAAAATGAATATTTTTTCGTGGACTTCCGTCAAGACCTTGTCTATGCATACGGTTGGCCATCACGGCTTTTCCGGCCCATTTGAAGGGTCAAACGAGCCCCGAAGCGAGCATACGCCTCATTTCGACGATTTTCGTGTGTAGCACACCATTTTTTGGGTGATCCGGATTTCGACGTCAAAAATGCCAAATTTTTTCGTGGACGTCTGTCAAGATCTTGTTTATGCATATTGTTTGCCATCACGGCTTTTCCGGCCCATTTGGAGGGTCAAACGAGCTCCGAAGCGAGCATACGCCTCATTTCGATGATTTTCATGTGCTATAGCACACCATTTTTTGAGTGATCTGGATTCCGACGTCAAAAATGCCAATTGTTTTCATGGACGTTCGTCAAGAACTTTTCTATGCATACGGTTGTCCATCACGGCTTGTCCGGCCCATTTGGAGGGTCAAACGAGCCCCGAAGCGAGCATACGCCTCATTTCGACGATTTTCGTATGCTATAGCACACCATTTTTTGGGTGATCCGGATTCCGACGTCAAAAATGCCAAATTTTTTCATGGACGTTCGTCAAGACCTTGTCTATGCATACGTTTGGCCATCACGGATTTTCCGGACCATTTGGAGGGTCAAACGAGCCCCGAAGCGAGCATACTCCTCATTTCTACGATTTTCCTGTGCTATAGCACACCATTTTTTGGTGATCCGGATTCCGACGTCAAAAATGCCAAATTTTTTCGTGGACGTCCGTCAAGACCTTGTCTATGCATACGGTTGGCCATCACGGCTTGTGCGGCCCATTTTGAGGGTCAAACGAGCCCCGAAGCGAGCATACGCCTCATTTCGACGAATTCGTGTGCTATAGCACACATTTTTTGGGTGATCCGGATTTCGTCGTCAAAAATGCCAAATTTTTTCGTGGACGTCCTTCAAGACCTTGTCTATGCATACGCTTGGCCATCATGGCTTGTCCGGCCCATTTGGAGGGTCAAACGAGCCCCGAAGCGAGCATACGCCTCAATTCGACGATTTTCGTGTGTTATATCACACCACTTTTTGGGTGATCCGGATTCCGACGTCAAAAATGCCAATATTTTCGTGGACGTTCGTCAAGACCTTATCTATGCATACTCTTGGCCATCATGGCTTGTCCGGCCCATTTGGAGGGTCAAACGAGCCCCGAAGCGAGCATACACCTCATTTGGACGATTTCGTGTGCTATAGCACACCATTTTTTGGGTGATCCGGATTCCGACGTCAAAAATGCCAAATTTTTGGTGGACGTTTGTCAAGACCTTGTCTATGCATACGCTTGGCCATCACGGTTTGTCCGGCCCATTTAGAGGGTCAAACGATCCCCGAAGCGAGCATACGCCTCATTTCGACGATTTTCATGTGCTACAGCACAAATTTTTTTGAGTGATCCGGATTACGACGTCAAAAATGCCAAATTTTTTCGTGGACGTCCGTCAAGACCTTGTATATGCATACGGTTATCCATCACGGCTTGTCCGGCCCATTTGGAGGGTCAAACAAGCTCGAAGTGAGCATACACCTCATTTTGACAATTTTCGTGTGCTATAGCACACCATTTTTTGGGTGATCAAAAATGCCAAATTTTTTCGTGGACGTCCGTCAAGACCTTTACTATGCATATGGTTGAACATCACGGTTTGTCCGGCCCATTTGGAGGGTCAAACGATCCCCGAAGCGAGCATACGCCTCATTTCGGCGATTTTCATGTGCTATAGCACACCATTTCTGGGTGATCTGGATTCCGACCTCAAAAATGCATATTTTTTCGTGGACGTCCGTCAAGACCTTGTCTATGCATACGGTTGGCCATCACGGTTTGTCCGGCCCATTTGGAGGGTTAAACGATCCCCGAAGTGACCATACCCTAATTTTGATGACGATTTTCGTGTGCTATAGCACACCATTTTTTGGGTGATCCAGATTCCGACGTCAAAAGTGCCAAATTTTTTCGTGGACATCCGTCAAGACCTTGTATATGAATACGGTTGTCCATCATGGCTTGTCCAGCCCATTTGGAGGGTCAAACGAGCTCTGAAGCGAGCATACGCCTCATTTAGACGATTTTCGTGTGCTATAGCACACCATTTTTTGGGTGATCCGGATTCTGACGTCAAAAATGCATAATTTTTTCGTGGACGTCCGTCAAGACCTTGTCTACGCATACGGTTGGCCATCACAGCTTTTCCTGCCCATTTGGAGGGTCAAACGAGCCCCGAAGCGAGCATACGCCTCATTTCGACGATTTTCGTGTGCTATAGCACACCATTTTTTGGGTGATCCGGATTCCGATGTCAAAAATGCCAAATGTTTTTGTGGACGTCCGTCAAGACCTTGTCTATGCATACGGTTGGCCAACACGGCTTGTCCGGCCCATTTGGAGGGTCAAACGAGCCCCGAAGCGACCATACGCCTCATTTCGACGATTTTCGTATGCTATAGCACACCATTTTTTGGGTGATCCGATTTCGATGTCAAAATGCCATTTTTTCGTGGACGTCCGTCAAGACCTTGTTTATGCATACGGTTGGCCATCACGGCTTTTCCGGCCCATTTGGAGGGTCAAACGAGCCTCGAAGCGAGCATACGCCTCATTTCGATGATTTTCGTGTGCTATAGCACACCATTTTTTTTGGGTAATCCGGATTCCGACGTCAAAAATGTCAATTTTTTTCGTGGACGTCCGTCAAGACCTTGTCTATACATACTGTTGGCCATCACGGCTTGTCCGGCCCATTTGGAGGGTCAAACGAGCCCCGAAGCGAGCATACGCCTCATTTCAATGATTTTTGTGTGCTATAGCACACCATTTTTTGGGTGATCCGGATTCCGACATCAAAAATGCCAAATTTTTTCGTGAACATCCGTCAAGATCTTGTCTATGCATACGGTTGGCCATCACGGCTTGTCCGGCCCATTTGGAGGGTCAAACGAACTCCGAAGCGAGCATAAGCCTCATTTCAATGATTTTCGTGTGCTATAGCACACCATTTTTTGGGTGATCCGGATTCTGACGTCAAAAATACCAAATTTTTTCGTGGACGTCCGTCAAGACCTTGTCTATGCATACGGTTGGCCATCACGGCTTGTCCGGCCCATTTAGAGGGTCAAACGAGCCCCGAAGCAAGCATACGCCTCATTTCGACGATTTTCGTGTGCTATAGCACACCATTTTTTGGGTGATCCGGATTTCGACGTCAAAAATGCAAATTTATTCATGTACGTATGTCAAGACCTTGTTTATCCATACAGTTGGCCATCACGGTTTTTCCGACCCATTTGGAGGGTCACAAGCCTCGAAGCGAGCATACGCCTCATTTCGATGATTTTCGTGTGCTATAGTACACCATTTTTTGGGTGATCCGGATTCCGACGTCAAAAATGCCAAATTTTTTTGTGGACGTCCGTCAAGACCTTGTCTATGCATACGGTTGGCCATCAAGGATTGTCCGGCCCATTTGGAGGGTCAAACGAGCACCGAAGCGAGCATACACCTCATTTCGATGATTTTCGTGTGCTATAGCACACCATTTTTTGGGTGATCCGGATTCCGACGTCAAAAATGAAAAATTTTCGTAGACGTCCGTCAAGACCTTGTCGATGCATACGGTTGGCCATCACGGCTTCTTCGGCCCTTTTTGAGGGTCAAACGATCCCCGAAGCGAGCATACGCCTCATTTCAACGATTTTCGTGTGCTATAGCACACCATTTTTTGGGTGATTCGGATGCCGACGTCAAAAATGCCAAATTTTTTTGTAAACGTCTGTCAAGACCTTGTCTATGCATACGTTTGGCCATCACGGCTTGTATAGCCCATTTGGAGGTCAAACGAGCCCCGAAGCGAGCATACGCCTCATTTCGACGATTTTCGTGTGCTATAGCACACCATTTTTTGGGTGATCCGGATTTCGACGTCAAAAATGCCAAATTTTTTCGTAAAGGTCCGTCAAGACCTTATTTATGCATACGGTTGGCCATCGCGGCTTTTACGACCCATTTGGAGGGTCAAACGAGCCCCGAAGCGAGCATACACCTCATTTCGATGATTTCCGTGTGCTATAGCTTACCATTTTTTGGGTGATCCGGATTCCGACGTCAAAAATGCCAAATTTTTTCGTGGACGTCCGTCAAGACCTTGTCTATGCATACGTTTGGCCATCACGGCTTGTACAGCCCATTTAGAAGGTCAAACGAGCCCCGAAGCGAGCATATGCCTCATTTCGATGATTTCGTGTGCTATAGCTTACCATTTTTTGGGTGATCCGGATTCCAACGTCAAAAATGCCAAATTTTTCGTTGATGTCCGTCAAGACCTTGTCTATGCATACGGTTGGCCATCACGGCTGGTCCGGCCCATTTGGAGGGTCAAACGAGCCCCGAAGCGAGCATACGCCTCATTTCGATGATTTTTGTGTTCTATAGCACACCATTTTTGGGTGATCCGGATTCCAACGTCAAAAATGCCAAATTTTTTCGTGGACGTCCGTCAAGACCTTGTCTATGCATACAGTTGGCCATCATGGCTTGTCCGGCCCATTTGGAGGGTCAAACGATCCCCGAAGCGAGCATACGCCTCATTTCGACGATTTTTGTGTGCTATAGCACACCATTTTTTGGGTGATCCGGATTCCGATGTCAAAAATACCAAATGTTTTCGTGGACGTATGTCAAGACCTTGTCTATGCATACGGTTGGCCATCACGGCTTGTCCGACCCATTAGGAGGGTTAAACGAGCCCCGAAGCAAGCATACGCCTAATTTGTACAATTTTCGTGTGCTATAGCACAACATTTTTTAGGTGATCCGGATTCCGATGTAAAAAATGCCAAATTTTTTCGTGGACGTCTGTCAAGACCTTGTCTATGCATATGGTTGGCCATCACGCTTTTTCCAGCCCATTTGGAGGGTCAAACGAGCCCTAAAGCGAGCATACGCTTCATTTCGATGATTTCCGTGTGCTATAGCTTACCATTTTTTGGGTGATCCGGATTCCGACGTCAAAAATGCCAAATCTTTTTGTGGACGTCCATCAAGAACTTTTTATGCATACAGTTGGCCATCACGGCTTTTCCGGCCCATTTGGAGGGTCAAACGATCCCCGAAGCGCGCATACGCCTCATTTCGATGATTTTCGTGTGCTATAGCACACCATATTTTTGGGTGATCCGGATTCCGACGTCAAAAATGCCAAATTTTTTCGTGGACGTCCGTCAAGACCTTGTCTATGCATACAGTTGGCCATCACGGCTTGTCCGGCCCATTTGGAGGGTCAAACGAGCCTCGAAGCAAGCATACGCCTCATTTCGATGATTTTC
This sequence comes from Solanum pimpinellifolium, assembly GCA_034621305.1. Lineage (NCBI taxonomy): Eukaryota > Viridiplantae > Streptophyta > Magnoliopsida > Solanales > Solanaceae > Solanum > Solanum pimpinellifolium. The sequence continues at coordinate 94,055 of JAWZUQ010000019.1, forward strand.
GTGTGCTATTGCACACCATTTTTTGGGTGATCCGGATTCCGACGTCAAAAATGCCAAATTTTTTTGTGGACGTTCGTCAAGACCTTGTCTATGCATACGGTTGGCCATCATGACTTTTCCGGCCCATTTGGAGGGTCAAACGAGCCCCGAAGCGAGCATACGCCTCATTTCGATGATTTTCGTGTGCTATAGCACACCATTTTTTGGGTGATCAAGATTCCGATGTAAAAATGTCAAATTTATTTGTGGATGTCCGTCAAGACCTTGTCTATGCATACAGTTGGCCATCACAATTTGTCCGGCCCATTTGGAGGGTCAAACGAGCTCCGAAGCGAACATACGCCTCATTTCGACGATTTTCGTGTGCTATAGCATACCATATTTTGGGTGATCCGGATTCCGACGTCAAAAATGCCAAATTTTTTCGTGGACGTCCGTCAAGACCTTGTCTATGCATACGGTTGGCAAACACGGCTTGTCCGGCTCATTTGGAGGTTCAAACGAGCCCCGAAGCGAGCATACGCCTCATTTCGATGATTTTCGTATGTTATAGCACACCAATTTTTGGGTGATCTAGATTCCGATGTCAAAAATGCCAAATTTTTTCGTGGACGTCCGTCAAGACCTTGTCTATGCATACAGTTGGCCATCACGGTTTTTCCTACCCATTTAAAGGGTCATACGAACCCCGAAGCGAGCATACGCCTCATTTCGACGATTTTCGTGTGCTATAGCACACCATTTTTTGGGTGATCCGGATTTCAACGTCAAAAATGCCAAATTTTTTCGTGGACGTCTGTAAAGACCTTGTCTATGCATATGGTTGGCCATCACGGCTTGTCCGGCCCATTTGGAGGATCAAACGAGCCCCGAAGCGAGCATGCACCTCATTTCGACGATTTTCGTGTGCTATAGCACAACATTTTTTGGGTGATCCGGATTCTGACGTCAAAAATGCCAAAATTTTTCGTAGACGTCCGTCAAGACCTTGTCTATACATACGGTTGGCTATCATGGTTTGTACGGCCCATTTGGAGGGTCAAATGAGCCCCGAAGCGAGCGTACGCCTCATTTCGACGATTTTTGTGTGCTATATAGCACACCATTTTTTGGGTGATCCGGATTCCGACGTCAAAAATGCCAAATTTTTTCGTGGACGTCCGTCAAGACCTTGCCAATGCATACGGTTGGCCATCACGGTTGTCCGGCCCATTTAGAGGGTCAAACGAGCCCCGAAGCGAGCATACGCCTTTTTCCGAAAATTTTCGTGTGCTATAGCACACCATTTTTTAAGTGATCCGGATTCCGACGTCAAAAATGCCAAATTTTTTGTGGACGTTCGTCAAGACCTTGTCTATGCATACACCTCATTTCGACGATTTTCGTGTGCTATAGCACACCATTTTTTGGGTGATCCGGATTCCGACATCAAAAATGCCAAATTGTTTCGTGCACATCCGTCAAGACCTTATCAATGCATAGGGTTGGACATCACGGTTTGTCCGGCCCATTTGGAGGGTCAAACGAGCCCCGAGCTAGCATACGCCTCATTTCGACGATTTTCGTGTGCTATAGCATACCATTTTTTGGGTGATCCGGATTCCAACGTCAAAAATGCCAAATTTTTTCATGGACGTCCGTCAAACCTTGTCTATGCATACGGTTGGCCATCATGGCTTTTCCAGCCCATTTGGAGGGTCAAACGAGCCCCGAAGCGAGCATACGCCTCATTATAATGATTTTCGTGTGCTATAGCACACCATTTTTTGGGTGATCCGGATTCCGACGTCAAAAATGCCAAATTTTTTCGTGGATGTCCGTCAAGACCTTGTCTATGCATACGGTTGGCCATCACTTTTTGTTCGGCCCATTTGGAGGGTCAAACGAGGCCCGATGCGAGCATACACCTCATTTCGATGATTTTCGTGTGCTATAGCACACCATTTTATGGGTGATCTTGATTCCGACGTCAAAAATGCCAATTTTTTCGTAGACGTCCTTCAAGACCTTGTCTATCCATACGGTTGACCATCATGGTTTGTACGGCCCATTTGGAGGGTTAAACGAGCCCCGAAGTGAGCATACGCCTCATTTCGACGATTTTCGTGTGCTATGTAGCACACCATTTTTTGGGTGATCCGGATTCCGACGTCAAAAATGCCAAATGTTTTCGTGGATGTCTGTCAAGACCTTGTCTATGCATACGGTTGGCCATCACGGCTTGTCCGGCCTATTTAAAGGGTCAAACGAGCCCCGAAGCGAGCATACGCCTCATTTCGACGATTTTCGTGTTCTATAACACACCATTTTTTGGGTGATCCAGGTTTCGACATCAAAAATGCAAAATTTTTCCGTGGACGTCCATCAAGACCTTGTCTATGCATACGGTTGGCCATCATGGTTTGTACGGCCCATTTGGAGGGTCAAATGAGCCCCAAAGCGAGCATACGCCTCATTTCGACGATTTTCATGTGCTATAGCACACCATTTTTTGGGTGATCGAGATTCTGACGATAAAAATGCCAAATTTTGTCGTGGACATCCGTCAAGACCTTGTCTATGTATACGGTTTGCCATCATGGCTTGTCCGGCCCATTTGGAGGGTCAAACGAGCCCCGAAGCTAGCATACGCCTCATTTCGACGATCTTCCTGTGCTATAGCATACCATTTTTTGGGTGATCCGGATTCCGACGTCAAAAATGCCAAATTTTTTCATGGACGTCCGTCAAGACCTTGTCTATGCATACGGTTGGCCATCATGGCTTGTCCAGCCCATTTGGAGGGTCAAACGAGCCCCGAAGCGAGCATACGCCTCATTTCGACGATTTTCATGTGCTATAGCACACCATTTTTTGATGATCCGGATTCCGACGTCAAAAATGCCAAATGTTTTCGTGGATGTCTGTCAAGACCTTGTCTATGCATACGGTTTGCCATCACGGTTTGTCCGGCCCATTTAGAGGGTCAAACGAGCCCCGAAGCGAGCATACGCCTCATTTAGACGATTTTCGTGTGCTATAGCACACCATTTTTTGGGTGATCCGGATTCCGACGTCTAAAATGCCATATTTTTTCGTGAATGTCCGTCAAGACCTTTTCTATGCATACGGTTGGCCATCACGGCTTAACGGCCTATTTGGAGGGTCAAACGAGCCCCGAAGCTAGCATACGCCTCATTTCGATGATTTTCGTGTGCTATAGTACACCATTTTTTTGGTGATACGGATTCCGACGTCAAAAATGCCAAATTTTTTTGTGGATATCTGTCAAGACCTTGTCTATGCATACGGTTTGCCATCACAGTTTGTCCGGCCCATTTGGAGGGTCAAACGAGCTCCGAAGCGAGCATATGACTCATTTAGACGATTTTCGTGTGCTACAGCACACCATTTTTTGGGTGATCCGGATTCTGACGTCAAAAATGCCAAATATTTTCGTGGATGTCTGTCAAGACCTTGTCTATGCATACGGTTTGCCATCACGGTTTGTCCGGCCCATTTAGAGGGTCAAACGAGCCCCGAAGTGAGCATACACCTCATTTAGACGATTTTCGTGTGCTATAGCACACCATTTTTTGGGAGATCCGGATCCCGATGTCAAAAATGCCATATTTTTTCGTGGACGTCCGTCAAGACCCTGTCTATGCATACGGTTGGCCATCACGGCTTGTCCGGCCCATTTGGAGGGTCAAACGAGCCCCGAAGCGAGCATACGCCTCATTTCAATGATTTTCGTGTGCTATAGCACACCATTTTTTTGGTGATCCGGATTCCGACGTCAAAAATGTCAAATTTTTTCGTAGACGTCCGTCAAGACCTTGTCTATGCATACGGTTGGCCATCACGGCTTTTCCGTCCCATTTGGAGGGTCAAATAAGCCCCGAAGCATGCATACGCCTCATTTCAATGAATTTCGTGTGCTATAGCACACCATTTTTTTGGTGATCCGGATTCCGACGTCAAAAATGCCAAAAATTTTCCTGGACGTCCGTCAAGACCTTGTCTATGCATACGATTGGCCATCACGGCTTGTCCGGCCCATTTGGAGGGTCAAACGACTCCGAAGCGAGCATACGCCTCAATTCGACAATTTTCGTGTGCTATAGCGCACCATTTTTTGGGTAATCCGGATTTCGACGTCAGAAATGCAAAATTTTTTCGTGGACGTCCGTCAAGACCTTGTCTATGCATACGGTTGGCAAACACGGCTTGTCCGGCCCATTTGGAGGTTCAAACGAGCCCCGAAGCGAGCATACGCCTCATTTAGACGATTTTCATATGTTATAGCACACCATTTTTGAGTGATCCAGATTCGGACGTCAAAAATGCCAAATTTTTTCGTGGACGTCCGTCAAGACCTTGTCTATGCATACAGTTGGCCATCACAGTTTTTCCTACCATTTGGAGGGTCAAACAAACCCCGAAGCGAGCATACGCCTCATTTCGATGATTTTCGTGTGCTATAGTACACCATTTTTTGGGTGATCCGGATTCCGACGTCAAAAATGCCAAATTTTTTTTGTGGACGTCCGTCAAGACCTTGTCTATGCATACGGTTGGCCATCAAGGATTGTCCGGCCCATTTGGAGGGTCAAACGAGCCCGAAGCGAGCATACACCTCATTTCGATGATTTTCGTGTGCTATAGCACACCATTTTTGGGTGATCCGGATTCCGACGTCAAAAATGAAAAAATTTTTCGTAGACGTCCGTCAAGACCTTGTCGATGCATACGGTTGGCCATCACGGCTTCTTCGGCCCCTTTTTGAGGGTCAAACGATCCCCGAAGCGAGCATACGCCTCATTTCAACGATTTTCGTGTGCTATAGCACACCATTTTTTGGGTGATCGGATTCCGACGTCAAAAATGCCAAATTTTTTTGTAAACGTCTGTCAAGACCTTGTCTATGCATACGTTTGGCCATCACGGCTTGTACAGCCCATTTAGAAGGTCAAACGAGCCCCGAAGCGAGCATACGCCTCATTTCGACGATTTTCGTGTGCTATAGCACACCATTTTTTGGGTGATCCGGATTTCGACGTCAAAAATGCCAAATTTTTTCGTAAAGGTCCTCATCAGACCTTGTCATGCATACGGTTGGCCATCGCGGCTTTTACGACCCATTTGGAGGGTCAAACGAGCCCCGAAGCGAGCATACACCTCATTTCGATGATTTCCGTGTGCTATAGCTTACCATTTTTTGGGTGATCCGGATTCCGACGTCAAAAATGCCAAATTTTTTCGTGGACGTCCGTCAAGACCTTGTCTATGCATACGTTTGGCCAACACGGCTTGTACAGCCCATTTAGAAGGTCAAACGAGCCCCGAAGCGAGCATATGCCTCATTTCGATGATTCCGTGTGCTATAGCTTACCATTTTTTGGGTGATCCGGATTCCAACGTCAAAAATGCCAAATTTTTTCGTTGATGTCCGTCAAGACCTTGTCTATGCATACGGTTGGCCATCACGGCTGTCCGCCCATTTGGAGGGTCAAACGAGCCCCGAAGCGAGCATACGCCTCATTTCGATGATTTTCGTGTCTATAGCACACCATTTTTGGGTGATCCGGATTCCAACGTCAAAAATGCCAAATTTTTTCATGGACGTCCGTCAAGACCTTGTCTATGCATACAGTTGGCCATCATGGCTTGTCCGGCCCATTTGGAGGGTCAAACGATCCCCGAAGCGAGCATACGCCTCATTTCGACGATTTTTGTGTGCTATAGCACACCATTTTTTGGGTGATCCGGATTCCGATGTCAAAAATACCAAATGTTTTCGTGGACGTATGTCAAGACCTTGTCTATGCATACGGTTGGCCATCACGGCTTGTCCGACCCATTAGGAGGGTTAAACGAGCCCCGAAGCAAGCATACGCCTATTTGTACATTTTCGTGTGCTATAGCACAACATTTTTTAGGTGATCCGGATTCCGATGTAAAAATGCCAAATTTTTTCGTGGACGTCTGTCAAGACCTTGTCTATGCATATGGTTGGCCATCACGCTTTTTCCAGCCCATTTGGAGGGTCAAACGAGCCCTAAAGTGAGCATACGCTTCATTTCGATGATTTCCGTGTGCTATAGCTTACCATTTTTTGGGTGATCCGGATTCCGACGTCAAAAATGCCAAATCTTTTGTGGACGTCCATCAAGACCTTTTATATGCATACAGTTGGCCATCACGGCTTTTCCGGCCCATTTGGAGGGTCAAACGATCCCCGAAGCGCGCATACGCCTCATTTCGATGATTTTCGTGTGCTATAGCACACCATATTTTGGGTGATCCGGATTCCGACGTCAAAAATGCCAAATTTTTTCGTGGACGTCCGTCAAGACCTTGTCTATGCATACAGTTGGCCATCACGGCTTGTCCGGCCCATTTGGAGGGTCAAACGAGCCTCGAAGCAAGCATACGCCTCATTTCGATGATTTTCGTGTGCTATTGCACACCATTTTTTGGGTGATCCGGATTCCGACGTCAAAAATGCCAAATTTTTTTGTGGACGTTCGTCAAGACCTTGTCTATGCATACGGTTGGCCATCATGACTTTTCCGGCCCATTTGAGGGTCAAACGAGCCCCGAAGCGAGCATACGCCTCATTTCGATGATTTTCGTGTGCTATAGCACACCATTTTTTGGGTGATCAAGATTCCGATGTAAAAAATGTCAAATTTATTTGTGGATGTCCGTCAAGACCTTGTCTATGCATACAGTTGGCCATCACATTTGTCCGGCCCATTTGGAGGGTCAAACGAGCTCCGAAGCGAACATACGCCTCATTTCGACGATTTTCGTGTGCTATAGCATACCATATTTTTGGGTGATCCGGATTCCGACGTCAAAAATGCCAAATTTTTTCGTGGACGTCCGTCAAGACCTTGTCTATGCATACGGTTGGCAAACACGGCTTGTCCGCTCATTTGGGGTTCAAACGAGCCCCGAAGCGAGCATACGCCTCATTTCGATGATTTTCGTATGTTATAGCACACCAATTTTTGGGTGATCTAGATTCCGATGTCAAAAATGCCAAATTTTTTCGTGGACGTCCGTCAAGACCTTGTCTATGCATACAGTTGGCCATCACGGTTTTTCCTACCCATTTAAAGGGTCAAACGAACCCCGAAGCGAGCATACGCCTCATTTCGACGATTTTCGTGTGCTATAGCACACCATTTTTTGGGTGATCCGGATTTCACGTCAAAAATGCCAAATTTTTTCGTGGACGTCCGTAAGACCTTGTCTATGCATATGGTTGGCCATCACGGCTTGTCCGGCCCATTTGGAGGATCAAACGAGCCCCGAAGCGAGCATATGCACCTCATTCGACGATTTTCGTGTGCTATAGCAACATTTTTTGGGTGATCCGGATTCTGACGTCAAAAATGCCAAAATTTTTCGTAGACGTCCGTCAAGACCTTGTCTATACATACGGTTGGCTATCATGGTTTGTACGGCCCATTTGGAGGGTCAATGAGCCCCGAAGCGAGCGTACGCCTCATTTCGACGATTTTTGTGTGCTATATAGCACACATTTTTTGGGTGATCCGGATTCCGACGTCAAAAATGCCAAATTTTTTCGTGGACGTCCGTCAAGACCTTGCTATGCATACGGTTGGCCATCACGGTTTGTCCGGCCCATTTAGAGGGTCAAACGAGCCCCGAAGCGAGCATACGCCTTTTTCGAAAATTTTCGTGTGCTATAGCACACCATTTTTTAAGTGATCCGGATTCCGACGTCAAAAATGCCAAATTTTTTTGTGGACGTTCGTCAAGACCTTGTCTATGCATACACCTCATTTCGACGATTTTCGTGTGCTATAGCACACCATTTTTTGGGTGATCCGGATTCCGACATCAAAAATGCCAAATTTTTCGTGCACATCCGTCAAGACCTTATCAATGCATAGGTTGGACATCACGGTTTGTCCGGCCCATTTGGAGGGTCAAACGAGCCCCGAAGCTAGCATACGCCTCATTTCGACGATTTTCGTGTGCTATAGCATACCATTTTTTGGTGATCCGGATTCCAACGTCAAAAATGCCAAATTTTTTCTGGACGTCCGTCAAAACCTTGTCTATGCATACGGTTGGCCATCATGGCTTTTCCAGCCCATTTGGAGGGTCAAACGAGCCCCGAAGCTAGCATACGCCTCATTATAATGATTTTCGTGTGCTATAGCACACCATTTTTTGGGTGATCCGGATTCCGACGTCAAAAATGCCAAATTTTTTCGTGGATGTCCGTCAAGACCTTGTCTATGCATACGGTTGGCCATCACTTTTTGTTCGGCCCATTTGGAGGGTCAAACGAGGCCCCGATGCGAGCATACACCTCATTTCGATGATTTTCGTGTGCTATAGCACACCATTTTATGGGTGATCTTGATTCCGACGTCAAAAATGCCAAATTTTTTCGTAGACGTCCTTCAAGACCTTGTCTATCCATACGGTTGACCATCATGGTTTGTACGGCCCATTTGGAGGGTTAAACGAGCCCCGAAGTGAGCATACGCCTCATTTCGACGATTTTCGTGTGCTATGTAGCACACCATTTTTTGGGTGATCCGGATTCCGACGTCAAAAATGCCAAATGTTTTCGTGGACGTCCGTCACAGACCTTGTCTATGCATACGGTTGGCCATCACGGCTTGTCCGGCCTATTTAAAGGTCAAACGAGCCCCGAAGCGAGCATACGCCTCATTTCGACGATTTTCGTGTTCTATAACACACCATTTTTTGGGTGATCCAGGTTTCGACATCAAAAATGCAAATTTTTCCGTGGACGTCCATCAAGACCTTGTCTATGCATACGGTTGGCCATCATGGTTTGTACGGCCCATTTGGAGGGTCAAATGAGCCCCAAAGCGAGCATACGCCTCATTTCGACGATTTTCATGTGCTATAGCACACCATTTTTTGGGTGATCGAGATTCTGACGATAAAAATGCCAAATTTTGTCGTGGACATCCGTCAAGACCTTGTCTATGTATACGGTTTGCCATCATGGCTTGTCCGGCCCATTTGGAGGGTCAAACGAGCCCCGAAGCTAGCATACGCCTCATTTCGACGATCTTCCTGTGCTATAGCATACCATTTTTTGGGTGATCCGGATTCCGACGTCAAAAATGCCAAATTTTTTCATGGACGTCCGTCAAGACCTTGTCTATGCATACGGTTGGCCATCATGGCTTGTCCAGCCCATTTGGAGGGTCAAACGAGCCCCGAAGCGAGCATACGCCTCATTTCGACGATTTTCATGTGCTATAGCACACCATTTTTTGGATGATCCGGATTCCGACGTCAAAAATGCCAAATGTTTTCGTGATGTCTGTCAAGACCTTGTCTATGCATACGGTTTGCCATCACGGTTTGTCCGGCCCATTTAAGGGTCAAACGAGCCCCGAAGCGAGCATACGCCTCATTAGACGATTTTCGTGTGCTATAGCACACCATTTTTTGGGTGATCCGGATTCCGACGTCTAAAATGCCAATTTTTTTCGTGAATGTCCGTCAAGACCTTTTCTATGCATACGGTTGGCCATCACGGCTTAACGGCCTATTTGGAGGGTCAAACGAGCCCCGAAGCTAGCATACGCCTCATTTCGATGATTTTCGTGTGCTATAGTACACCATTTTTTTGGTGATACGGATTCCGACGTCAAAAATGCCAAATTTTTTTGTGGATATCTGTCAAGACCTTGTCTATGCATACGGTTGCCATCACAGTTTGTCGGCCCATTTGGAGGGTCAAACGAGCTCCGAAGCGAGCATATGACTCATTTAGACGATTTTCGTGTGCTACAGCACACCATTTTTTGGGTGATCCGGATTCTGACGTCAAAAATGCCAAATATTTTCGTGGATGTCTGTCAAGACCTTGTCTATGCATACGGTTTGCCATCACGGTTTGTCCGGCCCATTTAGAGGGTCAAACGAGCCCCGAAGTGAGCATACACCTCATTTAGACGATTTTCGTGTGCTATAGCACACCATTTTTTGGGAGATCCGGATCCCGACGTCAAAAATGCCATATTTTTTTCGTGGACGTCCGTCAAGACCCTGTCTATGCATACGGTTGGCCATCACGGCTTGTCCGGCCCATTTGGAGGGTCAAACGAGCCCCGAAGCGAGCATACGCCTCATTTCAACGATTTTCGTGTGCTATAGCACACCATTTTTTTGGTGATCCGGATTCCGACGTCAAAAATGTCAAATTTTTTCGTAGACGTCCGTCAAGACCTTGTCTATGCATACGGTTGGCCATCACGGCTTTTCCGTCCCATTTGGAGGGTCAAATAAGCCCCGAAGCATGCATACGCCTCATTTCAACGAATTTCGTGTGCTATAGCACACCATTTTTTTTGGTGATCCGGATTCCGACGTCAAAAATGCCAAAAGTTTTTCCTGGACGTCCGTCAAGACCTTGTCTATGCATACGATTGGCCATCACGGCTTGTCCGGCCCATTTGGAGGGTCAAACGAACTCCGAAGCGAGCATACGCCTCAATTCGACAATTTCGTGTGCTATAGCACACCATTTTTTGGGTATCCGGATTTCGACGTCAAAATGCAAAATTTTTTCGTGGACGTCCGTCAAGACCTTGTCTATGCATACGGTTGGCAAACACGGCTTGTCCGGCCCATTTGGAGGTTCAAACGAGCCCCGAAGCGAGCATACGCCTCATTTAGACGATTTTCATATGTTATAGCACACCAATTTTTGAGTGATCCAGATTCGACGTCAAAAATGCCAAATTTTTTCGTGGACGTCCGTCAAGACCTTGTCTATGCATACAGTTGGCCATCACAGTTTTTCCTACCCATTTGGAGGGTCAAACAAAACCCCGAAGCGAGCATACGCCTCATTTCGACGATTTTCGTGTGATATAGCACACCATTTTTTGGGTGATCCGGATTTCAACGTCAAAAATGCCAAATTTTTTCGTGGACGTCCGTCAAGACCTTGTCTATGCATACGGTTGGCCATCATGGCTTGTCCGGCCCATTTGGAGGGTCAAACGAGCCGCGAAGAGAGCATGCACCTCATTTCGACGATTTTCGTGTGCTGTAGCACAACATTTTTTGGGTGATCTGGATTCTGACGTCAAAATTGCCAAATTTTTTCGTATACGTCCGTCAAGACCTTGTCTATGAATACGGTTGGCCATCATGGTTTGTACGGCCCATTTGGAGGGTCAAACGAGCCCCGAAGCGAGCATATGCCTCATTTCGATGATTTTCGTGTGCTATATAGCACACCATTTTTTGGGTGATCCGGATTCCGACGTCAAAAATGCCAAATTTTTTCGTGGACGTCCTTCAAGACCTTATCTATGCATACGGTTGGCCATCACGGCTTTTTCGGCCCATTGGAGGGTCAAACGAGCCCCGAAGCGAGCATACGCCTCATTTCGATGATCTTCATGTGCTATAGCACACCATTTTTTGGGTGATCGGATTCCGACATCAAAAATGCCAATTGTTTCGTGCACATCCGTCAAGACCTTGTCAATGCATACGGTTGGCCATCACGTTTGTCCGGCCCATTTAGAGGGTCAAACGAGCCCCGAAGCGAGCATACGCCTCATTTCGACGATTTTCGTGTGCTATAGCAATCCATTTTTTGGTGATCCGGATTCCGACGTCAAAAATGCCAAATTTTTTGTGGACGTCCGTCAAGACCTTGTCTATGCATACGGTTGGCCATCACGGCTTGTCCGGCCCATTTGGAGGGTCAAACGAGCCCCGAAGCGAGCATACGCCTCATTTCGACGATTTTCGTGTGCTATAGCACACCATTTTTTGGTTGATCCGGATTCCGACGTCAAAAATGCCAAATGTTTTCGTGGATGTCTGTCAAGACCTTGTCTATGCATACGGTTTGCCATCACGGTTTGTCCGGCCCATTTAGAGGGTCAAACGAGCCCTGAAGCGAGCATACGCCTCATTTAGACGATTTTCGTGTGCTATAGCACACCATTTTTTGGGTGATCCGGATTCCGACGTCAAAAATTCCATATTTTTTCGTGAATGTCCGTCAAGACCTTTTCTATGCATACGGTTGGTCATCACGGCTTAACGGCCTATTTGGAGGGTCAAACGAGCCCCGAAGCTAGCATACGCCTCATTTCGATGATTTTCGTGTGCTATAGCACACCATTTTTTTGGTGATCCGGATTTCGACGTCAAAAATGCCAAATTTTTTCGTGGATATCTGTCAAGACCTTGTCTATGCATACGGTTTGCCATCACAGTTTGTCCGGCCCATTTATAGGGTCAAACGAGCTCCGAAGCGAGCATATGACTCATTTAGACGATTTTCGTGTGCTATAGCACACCATTTTTTGGGTGATCCGAGTTCCGACGTCAAAAATGCCAAATTTTTCGTGGACGTCTATCAAGACCTTGTCTATGCATACGATTTGCCATCACGGTTGTCCGGCCCATTTACAGGGTCAAACGAGCCCCGAAGCGAGCATACGCCTCATTTAGACGATTTTCGTGTGCTATAGCACACCATTTTTGGGAGATCCGGATCCCGACGTCAAAAATGCCATATTTTTTCGTGGACATCCGTCAACACCTTGTCTATGCATACGGTTGGCCATCACGGCTTCTCCGGCCCATTTGGGGGGTCAAACGAGCCCCGAAGCGAGCATACGCCTCATTTCAATGATTTTCGTGTGCTATAGCACACCATTTTTTTGGGTGATCCGGATTCCGACGTCAAAAATGCCAAATTTTTTCGTAGACGTCCGTCAAGACCTTGTCTATGCATACGGTTGGCCATCACGGCTTTTCCGGCCCATTTGGAGGGTCAAACACCCCGAAGCAGCATACGCCTCATTTCACGATTTTCGTGTGCTATAGCACACCATTTTTTTGGTAATCCGAATTCCAACGTCAAAAATGCAAAAATTTTCCTGGACGTCCGTCAAACCTTGTCTATGCATATGATTGGCCATCACGGCTTGTCCGTCCCATTTGGAGGGTCAAACGAACTCCGAAGCGAGCATACGCCTCATTTAGACGATTTCGTGTGCTATAGCACACCATTTTTTGGGTGATCCGGATTCCGACGTCAAAAATGCCAAATGTTTTCGTGGACGTTCGTCAAGACCTTTTCTATGCATATGGTTGGCCATCATGGCTTGTCCGTCCATTTGAAGGGTCAAACGAGCCCGGAGCGAGCATATCCTCATTTCGATGATTTTCGTGTGCTATAGCACACCATTTTTTGGTGTTCCGGATTCCGACATCAGAAATGCCAAATTTTTTCGTGGACGTCCGTCAAGACCTTGTCTATGCATACGGTTGGCCATGACGGCTTGTCCGGCCCATTTGGAGGGGTCAAACGAGCCCCGAAGCGAGAATACGCCTCATTTCGATGATTTTCGTGTGCTATAGCACACCATTTTTTGGTGATCCGGATTTCGACGTCAAAAATGCAAAATTTTTTCGTGGACGTCCGTCAAGACCTTGTCTATGCATACATTGTCCATCACACGGCTTTTCCGGCATATTTGGAGGGTCAAACGAGCCCCAAAGCAGCATACGCCTCATTTTGACGATTTTCGTATGCTATAGCACACCATTTTTTGGTGTGATCCGGATTCCGACGTAATGCCAAATTTTTTCGTGGACGTCCGTCAAGACCTTGTCTATGCATACGGTTGGCCATCACGGCTTGTCCGCCCATTTGAAGGGTCAAACGAGCCCCGAAGCGAGCATACGCCTCATTTCAATGATTTTCGTGTGCTATAGCGCACCATTTTTTGGGTGATCCGGATTCCGACATCAAAAATGCCAAATTTTTTCGTGGACGTCCGTCAAGACCTTGTCTATGCATACGGTTGGCCATCACAGCTTGTCCGGCCCATTTGGAGGGTCAAACAAACCCCGAAGCGAGCATGCGCCTCATTTCAACGATTTTCATGTGCTATAGCACACTATTTTTTGGGTGATCCGGATTCCGACGTCAAAAATGCATAATTTATTCGTGGACGTCCATCAAGACCTTGTCTACACATACGGTTGGCTATCACGGCTTTTCCGGCCCATTTGGAGGGTCAAACGAGCCCGAAGCGAGCATACGCCTCATTTCGATGATTTTCGTGTGCTATAGCACACCATTTTTTGGGTGATCTGGTTTCCGATGTCAAAAATGCCAAATGTTTTCGTGGACGTCTGTCAAGACCTTGTCTATGCATACGGTTGGCCATCACGGCTTGTCCGGCCCATTTGGAGGGTCAAACGAGCCCCGAAGCGAGCATATGCCTCATTTCGACGATTTTTCGTGTGCTATAGCACACCATTTTTTGGGTGATCCGGATTTCGATGTCAAAAATGCCAAATCTTTTCGTGGACGTCCGTCAAGACCTTGTCTATACATACGGTTGGCCATCACACCTTTTCCAGGCCATTTGGAGGGTCAAACGAGCCTCCGAAGCGAGCATACGCCTCATTTCGATGATTTTCGTGTGCTATAGCACACCATTTTTTGGGTGATCCGGATTCCGACGTCAAAAATGCAAAATTGTTTCGTGCACATCCGTCAAGACCTTGTCAATGCATACGGATGGCCATCACAGTTTGTCCAGCCCATTTGGAAAGTCAAACGAGCTCCGAAGCGAGCATACGCCTCATTTCGACGATTTTCGTGTGGTATAGCACACCATTTTTTGGGTGATCCGGATTTCAACGTCAAAAATGCCAAATTTTTTGTGGACGCTCGTCAAGACCTTGTCTATGCATACGGTTGGCCATCACTGCTTGTCCGGCCCATTTGAAGGGTCAAACGAGCCCCGAAGCGAGCATACGCCTCATTTTGACGATTTTCGTGTGCTATAGCACACCATTTTTTGGGTGATCCAGATTCCAACATCAAAAATGCCAAATTTTTTCGTTGACATCCATCAAGACCTTGTCTATGCATACGGTTGGCAATCACAGGTTGTCCGGCCCATTTGGAGGGTCAAACGAGCCCCGAAGCGAGCATACGCCTCATTTTGACGGCTTTCGTGTGCTATAGCACACCATTTTTTGGGTGATCCAGATTCTGATGTCAAAAATGCCAAATTTTTTCGTGGACGTCCGTCAAGACCTTGTCTATGCATACGGTTGGCCATCACTTTTTGTTCGGCCCATTTGGAGGGTCAAACGAGGCCCGATGCGAGCATACGCCTCATTTCGATGATTTTCGTGTGCTATAGCACACCATTTTATGGGTGATCCTGATTCCGACGTCAAAAATGCCAAATTTTTTCGTAGACGTCCGTCAAGACCTTGTCTATGCATACGGTTGGCCATCATGGTTTGTACGGCCCATTTGGAGGGTTAAACGAGCCCCGAGGCGAGCATACGCCTCATTTCGACGATTTTCGTGTGCTATAACACACCATTTTTTGGGTGATCCGGATTCCGACATCAAAAAAGCAAAATTTTTTCGTGGACGTCCATCAAGAACTTGTCTATGCATACGGTTGGCCATCACGGCTTGTCCGGCCCATTTGGAGGGCCAAACGAGCCCCGAAGCGAGCATACACCTCATTTCGACGATTTTCATGTGCTATAGCATACCATTTTTTGGGTTATCCGGATTCCGACGACAAAAATGCCAAATTTTTTCATGGACGTCCGTCAAAACCATGTCTATGCATACGGTTGGCCATCACGGCTTGTCCAGCACATTTGGAGGGTCAAACGAGCCCCGAAGCGAGCATACGCCTCATTTCGACGATTTCTGTGTGCTATAGCACACCATTTTTTGGGTGATCCGGATTCTGACGTCAAAAATGCAAAATTTCTTCGTGGACGTCTGTCAAGACCTTGTCTATGCATACGGTTGTCCATCACGGCTTGTATGGTCCATTTGTAGGGTCAAACGAGCCCCGAAGCGAGCATACACCTCATTTCGACGATTTCGTGTGCTATAGCACACCATTTTTTGGGTGATCCGAATTCCGACGTCAAAAATGCCAAATTTTTTCGTGGAAGTCCGTCAAGACATTGTCTATGCATACGGTTGGCCATCACGGTTTGTCCGGACCATTTGGAGGGTCAAACAAGCCCCGAAGCGAGCATACGCCTCATTTCGACGATTTTCGTGTGCTATAGCACACCATTTTTTGGGTGATCTGGATTCCGACGTCAAAAATGCCAAATTTCTTCGTGGACGTCCATCAAGACCTTATCTATGCATACGGTTGGCCATCACGGCTTGTCTGGCCCATTTGGAGGGTCAAACGAGCCCCGAAGCGAGCATACGCCTCATTTCGACGATTTTTGTGTGCTATAGCACACCATTTTTTGGGTGATCCGGATTCCGATGTCAAAAATGCCAAATGTTTTCGTGGACGTATGTCAAGACCTTGTCTATGCATACGGTTGGCCATCACGGCTTGTCCGACCCATTTGGAGGGTCAAACGAGCCCCGAAGCAAGCATACGCCTAATTTGTACGATTTTCGTGTGCTATAGCACAACATTTTTTAGGTGATCCGGATTCCGACGTAAAAAATGCCAAATTTTTTCGTGGACGTCCGTCAAGACCTTGTCTATGCATACGGTTGGCCATCACGCTTTTTCCGGCCCATTTGGAGTGTCAAACGAGCCTCGAAGCGAGCATACGCCTCATTTCGACGATTTTCGTATGTTATAGCACACCATTTTTTGGGTGATCCAGATTCCGACGTCAAAAATGCCAAATTTTTTTGTGGACGTCCGTCAAGACCTTGTCTATGCATACAGTTGGCCATCACGATTTGTCCGGCCCATTTAAAGGGTCAAACGAACCCCCGAAGCGAGCATACGCCTCATTTCGACGATTTTCGTGTGCTATAGCACACCATTAATTGGGTGATCCGGATTCCGACGTCAAAAATGCCAAATGTTTTCGTGGACGTTCGTCAAGACCTTGTCTATGCATACGGTTGGCCATCACGGCTTGTACGGCCCATTTGGAGGGTCAAACGAGCCCCGAAGCGAGCATACGCCTCATTTCGATGATTTTCATGTGCTATAGCACACCATTTTTTGGGTGATCCGGATTTCGACGTCAAAAAGGCCAAATGTTTTCGTGGACGTCCGTCAAGACCTTGTATATGCATACTGTTGGCCATCACGGCTTGTACGACCCATTTGGAGGCTCAAACGAGCCCCGACGCGAGCATACGCCTCATTTCGACGATTTTCATGTGCTATAGCACACCATTTCTTGGTTGATCTGGATTCCGACGTCAAAAATGCACAAAAATTTCGTGGACATCCGTCAAGACCTTTTCTATACATACGGTTGGCCATCACGGCTTGTCCGACCCATTTGGAGGGTCAAACGAGCCCCGAAGTGAGCATACGCCTCGTTTTGATGATTTTCGTGTGCTATAGCACACCACTTTTTGGGTGATCCGAATTCTGACGTAAAAAATGCCAAATTTTTTCGTGGACGTCCGCCAAGACCTTATCGATGCAAACGGTTGGCCATCACGGCTTGTCCAACCCATTTGGAGGGTCATACGAGCCTCGAAGCGAGCATACGCCTCATTTCGACGATTTTTGTGTGCTATAGCAGACCATTTTTTGGGTGAATCGGATTCCGACGTCAAAAATGCCAAATTTTTTCGTGGACGTCCGTCAAGACCTTGTCTATGCATACGGTTGTCCATCACATGGCTTCCGACCCATTTGGAGGGTCAAACGAGCCCCGAAGCGAGCATACGCCTCATTTCGATGATTTTCGTCTGCTATAGCACACCATTTTTTGGGTGATCCGGATTCCGACGTCAAAAATGCAAAAACTTTTCATGGACGTCCGTCAAGACCTTTTCTATGCATACGGTTGGCCATCACGGCTTGTCCAACTTATTTGGAGGGTCAAACGAGCCCCGAAGCGAGCATACGCCTCGTTTTGACGATTTTCGTGTGCTATAGCACACCATTTTTTGGGTGATCTGGATTCCGACGTAAAAAATGCCAAATTTTTTCGTAAACGTCCGTCAAGACCTTGTCTATGCATACGGTTGGCCATCACGGCTTGTCCGACCCATTTGGAGGGTCATACGAGCCCCGAGGCGAGCATACGCCTTATTTCAACGATTTTTTGTGGTGCTATAGCACACCATTTTTTGGGTGATCCGGATTCTGACGTCAAAAATGCCAAATTTTTCATGGACTTCCGTCAAGACCTTGTCTATGCATACGGTTGGCCATCACGGCTTGTCCGACCCATTTGGAGGGTCAAACGAGCCCCGAAGCGAGCATACGCCTCATTTCGACGATTTTCGTGTGCTATAGCACACCATTTTTTGGGTGATCGGATTCCGACGTCAAAAATGCCAAATATTTTCGTGGACGTCCGTCAAGACCTTGTCTATGCATACGGTTGGCCATCACGGCTTGTCCGACCCATTTGGAGGGTCAAACGAGCCCCGAAGCGAGCATACGCCTCATTTCGACGATTTTCGTGTGCTATAGCACACCATTTTTTGGGTGATCCAGATTCTGACGTCAAAAATGCCAAATTTTTTCGTGGGCATCCGTCAAGACCTTTTCTATGCATACGGTTGGCCATCACGGCTTGTCCGACCCATTTGGAGGGTCAAACGAGCCCCGAAGCGAGCATACGCCTCATTTCGACGATTTTCGTGTGCTATAGCACACCATTTTTTGGGTGATCCGGATTCCGACGTCAAAAATGCCAAATTTTTTCATGGACGTCCGTCAAGACCTTGTCTATGCATACGGTTGTCTATCACGGCTTGTACAACCCATTTGGAGGGTCAAACGAGCCCCGAAGCGAGCATACGCCTCATTTGACGATTTTCGTGTGCTATAGCACACCATTTTTTGGGTGATCCGGATTCCGACGTCAAAAATGCCAAATTTTTTCGTGGACGTCCGTCAAGACCTTGTCTATGCATACGGTTGTCCATCACGGCTTGTACAACCCATTTGGAGGGTCAAACGAGCCCGAAGCGAGCATACGCCTCATTTCGACGATTTTCGTGTGCTATAGCACACCATTTTTTGGGTGATCCAAATTCTGACGTCAAAAATGCCAAATTTTTTTGTAGACGTCCGTCAAGACCTTGTCTATGTATACGATTGGCCATCACGACTTGTATAACCCATTTGGAGGGTCAAACGAGCCCCGAAGCGAGCATACGCCTCATTTCGACGATTTTCGTGTGCTATAGCACACCATTTTTTGGGTGATCCGGATTCCGACGTCAAAAATGCCAAATTTTTTCGTGGACGTCCGTCAAGACCTTGTCTATGCATACGGTTGGCCATCACGGCTTGTCCGACCCATTTGGAGGGTCAAACGAGCCCCGAAGGAGCATACGCCTCATTTCGACGATTTTCGTGTGCTATAGCACACCATTTTTTGGGTGATCCAGATTCCGACGTCAAAAATGCCAAATATTTTCGTGGACGTCCGTCAAGACCTTGTCTATGCATACGGTTGGCCATCACGGCTTGTCCGACCCATTTGGAGGGTCAAACGAGCCCGAAGCGAGCATACGCCTTATTTCGATGATTTTCGTGTGCTATAGCAC
The DNA here is from genome assembly GCA_034621305.1 of Solanum pimpinellifolium. NCBI lineage: Eukaryota > Viridiplantae > Streptophyta > Magnoliopsida > Solanales > Solanaceae > Solanum > Solanum pimpinellifolium. The sequence goes on from JAWZUQ010000019.1 coordinate 113,613, forward strand.
ACCATTTTTTGGGTGATCCGGATTCCGACGTCAAAAATGCCAAATTTATTCGTGGACGTCCGTCAAGACCTTGTCTATGCATACGGTTGGCCATCACGGCTTGTACGACCCATTTGGAGGGTCAAACGAGCCTCGAAGCGAGCATACGCCTCATTTCAATGATTTTCGTGTGCTATAGCACACCATTTTTTGGGTGATCCGGATTCCGACGTCAAAAATGCCAAATTTTTTTTGGACGTCCGTCAAGACCTTGTCTATGCATACGGTTGGCCATCACGGCTTGTTCGACCCATTTGGAGGGTCAAACGATCCCCGAAGCGAGCATACGCCTCATTTCGACGATTTTCGTGTGCAATAGATCACCACTTTTTGGGTGATCCGGATTCTGACGTCAAAAATGCCAAAATGTTTTCATGGACTTCCGTCAAGACCTTGTCTATGCATACGGTTTCCCATCACGGTTTGTCCAGTCCATTTGGAGGGTCAAACGAGCCCCGAAGCGAGCATACGCCTCATTTCGACGATTTTCGTGTGCTATAGCACACCATTTTTTGGGTGATCCGGATTCCGACGTCAAAAATGCCAAATTTTTTCGTGGACGTCCGTCAAGACCTTGTCTATGCATACAGTTGGCCATCATGGCTTGTCTGGCCCATTTGGAGGGTCAAACGAGCCCCGAAGCGAGCATACGCCTCATTTCGACGATTTTTGTGTGCTATAACACACCATTTTTTGGTTGATCCGGATTCCGATGTCAAAAATGCCAAATGTTTTCGTGGACGTCCGTCAAGACCTTGTCTATGCATACGATTGGCCATCACGGCTTGTCCGGCCCATTTGGAGGGTCAAACGAGACCCGAAGCTAGCATACGCCTCATTTTGACGATTTTCGTGTAGCACACCATTTTTTGGGTGATCTGGATTCCGACGTAAAAAATGCCAAATTTTTTCTTGGACGTTCGTAAAGACCTTGTCTATGTATACGGTTGGCCATCACGGTTTGTCCGGCCCTATTGGAGGGTCAAACGAGTCCCGAAGTGAGCATACGCCTGATTTTGATAATTTTCGTGTGCTATAGCACACCATTTTTGGGTGATCCGGATTCCGACGTCAAAAATTCCAAATTTTTTCGTGGACGTTCGTCAAGACCTTTTCTATGCATATGGTTGGCCATCACTGTTTGTACGGCTCATTTGGAGGGTCAAACGAGCCGCGAAGCATGCATACGCCTCATTTCGACGATTTTCGTGTGCTATAGCACACCATTTTTTGGATGATCCGGATTCTGACGTCAAAAATGCCAAATTTTTTCGTGGACGTCCATCAAGACCTTGTCTATGCATACGGTTGGCCATGACGGCTTGTACGGCCCATTTGGAGGGTCAAACGAGCCCCGAAGCGAGCATACGCCTCATTTCGACGATTTTCGTGTGCTATAGCACACCATTTTTTGGGTGATCCAGATTCCGACATCAAAAATGCCAAATTTTTTCCTGGACGTCCGTCAAGACCTTGTCTATGCATACGGTTGGCCATCACGGTTTGTCCGTCCCATTTAGAGGGTCAAACGAGCCCCGAAGCGAGCATACGCCTTATTTCGACGATTTTCGTGTGCTATAGCACCATTTTTTGGGTGATCCAGATTCCGACGTCAAAAATGCCAAATTTTTTCGTTGAAGTCCGTCAAGACCTTGTCTATGCATACGGTCTGCCATCACAGTTTGTCCGGACCATTTGGAGGGTCAAACGAGCCCCGAAGCGAGCATATGCCTCATTTCGACGATTTTCGTGTGCTATAGCACACCATTTTTTGGTTGATCCGGATTCTGACGTCAAAAATGCCAAATTTCTTCGTGGTCGTCTGTCAAGACCTTGTCTATGCATACGGTTGGCCATCACGGCTTGTCTGGCCCATTTTGGAGGGTCAACGAGCCCCGAAGCGAGCATACGCCTCATTTCGACGATTTTCGTGTGCTATAGCACACCATTTTTTGGGTGATCCGGATTCCGACGTCAAAAATGCCAAATTTTTTCATGGAAGTCCGTGAAGACCTTGTCTATGCATACGGTTTGCCATCACGGTTTGTCCGGACCATTTGGAGGGTCAAACGAGCACCGAAGCGAGCATACGCCTCATTTCGACGATTTTCGTATGCTATACCATTTTTTGGGTGATCCGAATTTCGACGTCAAAAATGCCAAATTTTTTCGTGGACGTCCCTCAAGACTTTGTCTATGCATACGGTCCATCACGGATTTTCCGGCCCATTTGGAAGGTCAAACGAGCCCCGAATCGAGCATACGCCTCATTTCGATGATTTTCGTGTGCTATTGCACACCATTTTTTGGGTGATCAGGGTTCCGACGTCAAAAATGCCAAATTTTTTCGTGGACGTCCGTCTAGACGTTGTCTATGCATACGGTTGGCCATCACGACTTTTCCGACCCATTTGGAGGGTCAAACGAGCCCCGAAGCGAGCATACGCCTCATTTCGATGATTTTCGTGTGCTATAGCACACCATTTTTTGGTTGATCCAGATTCCGACGTCAAAAATGCCAAATTTCTTCATGGACATCCGTCAAGACCTTGTATATGCATACGGTTGGCCATCACGGCTTGTCTGGCCCATTTAGAGGGTCAAACGAGCCCCGAAGCGAGCATACGCCCCATTTCGACGATTTTCGTGTGCTATAGCACACCATTTTTTGGTTGATCCGGATTCCGATGTCAAAAATGCCAAATTTTTTCGTGGACGTCCGTCAAGACCTTGTCTATACATACGGTTGGCCATCACGGCTTGTCAGGCCCATTTTGGAGGGTCAAACGAGCCCCGAAGATAGCATACGCCTAATTTCGACGATTTTCGTGTGCTATAGCACACCATTTTTTGGGTGATCCGGATTCCGACGTAAAAAATGCTAAATTTTTTTTTGGACGTCCGTAAAGACCTTGTCTATGCATACGGTTGGCCATCACGGTTTGTCCGGCCCATTTGGAGTGTCAAACGAGCCCCGAAGTGAGCATACGCCTCATTTTGATAATTTTCGTGTGCTATAGCACACCATTTTTTGGGTTATCCGGATTTCGACGTCAAAAATGCCAAATTTTTCGTGGACGTTCGTCAAGACCTTTTCTATGCATACGGTTGGCCATCACGGTTTGTACGGCCCATTTGGAGGGTTAGACGAGCCCCGAAGCGAGCATACGCCTCATTTCGACGATTTTCGTGTGCTATAGCACACCATTTTTTGGGTGATCCGGATTTCGACGTAAAAAATACCAAATTTTTTTGTGGAAGTCCGTCAAGACCTTGTCTATGCATACGGTAGGCCATTACGATTTTTCCGGACCATTTGGAGGGTCAAACGAGCCCCGAAGCGAGCATACGCCTCATTTCGACGATTTTTCAAAACCTTTTCAATGCATAGGGTTATCCATCACGACTTGTCTGGCCCATTTAGAGGGTCAAACGAGCCTCGAAGCGAGCATACGCCTCATTTCGACGATTTTCGTGTGCTATAGCACACCATTTTTTGGTTGATCCAGATTCCGATGTCAAAAATGCCAAATTTTTTCGTGGACGTCCGTCAAGACCTTGTCTATGCATACGGTTGGCCATCACGGCTTGTCCGGCCCATTTGGAGGGTCAAACGAGCCCCGAAGCGAGCATACGCCTCATTTCGACGATTTTCGTGTGCTATAGCACACCATTTTTTGGTTGATCCAGATTCCGATGTCAAAAATGCCAAATTTTTTCGTGGACGTCCGTCAAGACCTTGTCTATGCATACGGTTGGCCATCATGGTTTGTATGGCCCATTTGGAGGGTCAAACGAGCCCCGAAGCGAGCATACGCCTCATTTCGATGATTTTCGTGTTCTATAGCACACCATTTTTTGGGTGATCCGGATTCCGACGTCAAAAATGCCAAATTTTTTCATGGACGTCCATCAAGACCTTGTCTATGCATACGGTTGTCATGACGGCTTGTACGGCCCATTTGGAGGTTCAAACGAGCCCCGAAGCGAGCATACGCCTCATTTCGACGATTTTCGTGTGCTATAGCACACCATTTTTTGGGTGATCCAGATTCCAACATCAAAAATGCCAAATTTTTTCGTGGACATCCGTCAAGACCTTGTCTATGCATACGGTTGGCCATCACGGTTTGTCCGGCCCATTTGGAGTGTCAAACGAGCCCCAAAGCGAGCATACGCCTCATTTCGACGATTTTCGTGTGCTATAGCACACCATTTTTTGGGTGATCCGGATTCCGACGTCAAAAATGCCAAATTTTTTCGTGGACGTCCATCAAGACCTTGTCTATGTATATGGTTGGCTATCACGGCTTGTACGGCCCATTTGAAGGGTCAAACAAGCCCCGAAGCGAGCATACGCCTCATTTCAACGATTTTTGTGTGCTATAGCACACCATTTTTTGGGTGATCTGGATTCCGACGTCAAAAATGCCAAATTTTTTCATGGACGTCCGTCAAAACCTTTTATATGCATTGGGTTGGCCATCAATGTTTGTCCGGCCCATTTGGAGGGTCAAACGATCCCCGAAGCGAACATACGCCTCATTTCGACGATTTTCGTCTGCTATTGAAAACCATTTTTTGGGTGATCCGGATTCCGACATCAAAAATGCCAAATTTTTTCCTGGACGTCCTTCAAGACCTTGTCTATGCATACGGTTGGCCATCACGGTTTGTCCGTCCCATTTGGAGGGTCAAACGAGCCCCGAAGCGAGCATACGCCTTATTTCGACGCATTTCGTGTGCTATAGCACCATTTTTTGGGTGATCCAGATTCCGACGTCAAAAATGCCAAATTTTTTCGTGGACGTCCGTCAAGACCTTGTCTATGCATACGGTTGGCCATCACGGTTTGTCCGGCCCATTTAGAGGGTCAAACGTGCCCCGAAGCGAGCATACGACTCATTTTGACATTTTTCGTGTGCAATAGCACACCATTTTTTGGGTGATCCAGATTCCGACGTCAAAAATGCCAAATTTTTTCGTGGACGTCCGTCAAGACCACTCTATGCATACGGTTGGCCATCACTTTTTGTTCGGCCATTTGGAGGTCAAACGAGCCCGAAGCGAGCATACACCTCATTTCAATGATTTTCGTGTGCTATAGCACACCATTTTTGGGTGATCCTGATTCTGACGTCAAAAATGCCAAATTTTTTCGTGGACGTCCGTCAACACCTTGTCTATGCATTTGGTTGGCCATCACGGTTTTGTCCGGCCCATTTGGAGGGTCAAACGAGCCCCGAAGCGAGCATACGCCTCATTTCGACGATTTTCGTGTGCTATGTAGCACACCATTTTTTGGGTGATCCGGATTTCTGACGTCAAAAATGCCAAATGTTTTCGTGGACGTCTGTCAAGACCTTGTCTATGCATACGGTTGGCCATCACGGCTTGTCCGGCCTATTTGGAAGGGTCAAACGAGCCCCGAAGCGAGCATACGCCTCATTTCGACGATTTTCGTGTGCTATAGCACACCATTTTTGGGTGATCCAGGTTTCGACGTCAAAAATGCAAAATTTTTTCGTGGACGTCCGTCAAGACCTTGTCTATGCATACGGTTGGCCATCACGGCTTTTTGACGGCCATTTGGAGGGTCAAACGAGCCCCGAGCGAGCATACGCCCATTTCGACGATTTTCGTGTGCTATAGCACACCATTTTTTGGGTGATCGAGATTCCGACGTCAAAAATGCCAAATTTTGTCGTGGACATCCGTCAAGACCTTGTCTATGCATACGGTTGGCCATCACGGCTTGTCCGGCCCATTTGGAGGGTCAAACGAGCCCCGAAGCGAGCATACGCCTCATTTCGACGATTTTCGTGTGCTATAGCACAATTTTTTGGGTGATCGGATTCCGACGTCAAAAATGCCAAATTTTTCGTGGACGTCCGTCAAGACCTTGTCTATGCATACGGTTGGCCATCATGGCTTTCCACCCATTTGGAGGGTCAAACGAGCCCCGAAGCGAGCATACGCCTCATTTCGACGATTTTCGTGTGCTATAGCACACCATTTTTGGGTGATCCGGATTCCGACGTCAAAAATGCCAAATTTTTTCGTGGACGTCCGTCAAGACCTTGTCTATGCATACGGTTTGCCATCACGGTTTGTCCGGCCCATTTGGAGGGTCAAACGAGCCCCGAAGCGAGCATACGCCTCATTTAGACGATTTTCGTGTGCTATAGCACACATTTTTTGGGTGATCCGGATTCCGACGTCAAAAATGCCAAATTTTTTCGTGGACGTCCGTCAAGACCTTTTCTATGCATACGTTGGCCATCACGGCTTGTCGGGCCATTTGGAGGGTCAAACGAGCCCCGAAGCGAGCATACGCCTCATTTCGATGATTTTCGTGTGCTATAGCACACCATTTTTTGGGTGATCCGGATTCCGACGTCAAAAATGCCAAATTTTTTGTGGATATCTGTCAAGACCTTGTCTATGCATACGGTTTGCCATCACGTTTGTCCGGCCCATTTGGAGGGTCAAACGAGCCCCGAAGCGAGCATACGACTCATTTCGACGATTTTCGTGTGCTACAGCACACCATTTTTTGGTGATCCGGATTCCGACGTCAAAAATGCCAAATTTTTCGTGGACGTCCGTCAAGACCTTGTCTATGCATACGGTTGGCCATCACGGCTTGTCCGGCCCATTTGAGGGTCAAACGAGCCCCGAAGCGAGCATACACCTCATTTCGACGATTTTCGTGTGCTATAGCACACCATTTTTTGGGTGATCCGGATTCCGACGTCAAAAATGCCAATTTTTTCGTGGACGTCCGTCAAGACCTTGTCTGCATACGGTTGGCCATCACGGCTTGTCCGGCCCATTTGGAGGGTCAAACGAGCCCCGAAGCGAGCATACGCCTCATTTCGATGATTTTCGTGTGCTATAGCACACCTTTTTTTGGTGATCCGGATTCCGACGTCAAAAATGCCAAATTTTTTCGTGGACGTCCGTCAAGACCTTGTCTATGCATACGGTTGGCCATCACGGCTTTTCCGTCCCACTTGGAGGGTCAAACGAGCCCCGAAGCGAGCATACGCCTCATTTCGACGAATTTCGTGTGCTATAGCACACCATTTTTTGGGTGATCCAGGATTCCGACGTCAAAAATGCCAAATTTTTTCCTGGACGTCCGTCAAGACCTTGTCTATGCATACGGTTGGCCATCACGGCTTGTCCGCCATTTGGAGGGTCAAACGAGCTCCGAAGCGAGCATACGCCTCAATTCGACGATTTTCGTGTGCTATAGCACACCATTTTTTGGGTGATCCGGATTCCGACGTCAAAAATGCCAAATTTTTTCGTGGACGTTCTTCAAGACCTTTTCTATGCATATGGTTGGCCATCATGGCTTGTCCGGTCCATTTGAAGGGTCAAACGATCCCCGAAGCGAGCATATCCTCATTTCGATGATTTTCGTGTGCTATAGCACACCATTTTTTGGGTGTTCCGGATTCCGACATCAAAAAATGCCAAATTTTTTCGTGGACGTCCGTCAAGACCTTGTCTATGCATACGGTTGCCATCACGGCTTGTCCGGCCCATTTGGAGGGTCAAACGAGCCCCGAAGCGAGAATACGCCTCATTTCGACGATTTTCGTGTGCTATAGCACACCAATTTTTGGGTGATCCGGATTTCGACGTCAGAAATGCAAACTTTTTTCGTGGACGTCCGTCAAGACCTTTTCTATGCATACGGTTGTCCATCACGGCTTGTCCGGCATATTTGGAGGGTCAAACGAGCCCTGAAGCGAGCATACAGCTCATTTTGATGATTTTCGTATGCTATAGCACACCATTTTTTGGGTGATCCGGATTCCGACGTAATGCCAAATTTTGTCATGGACGTCCGTCAAGACCTTGTCTATGCATACGGTTGGCCATCACGTCTTGTCCGGCCCATTTGGAGGGTCAAACGAGCCCCGAAGCGAGCATACGCCTCATTTCGACGATTTTCGTGTGCTATAGCGCACCATTTTTGGGTGATCCGGATTCCGACATCAGAAATGCCATATTTTTTTGTAGACGTCCGTCAAGACCTTGTCTATGCATACGGTTGGCCATCATAGCTTGTCCGGCCCATTTGGAGGGTCAAACGAACTCCGAAGTGAGCATGCGCCTCATTTCAACGATTTTCGTGTGCTATAGCACACTATTTTTTGGGTGATCCGGATTCCGACGTCAAAATGCAAATTTTTTGTGGACGTCCGTCAAGACCTTGTCTA
>JAWZUQ010000019.1:122388-160719 GCA_034621305.1 Solanum pimpinellifolium
CTTAATAATGATTTAGTCGAGCTCAGGCTATTTAGGTTACCTAAAGTTTATTTCATTCTACTGCTAAATAATTTGTGTTGCAAGGACAAAATTAGAGGTTTACAGTAGCTGGAGGTTCACTAAATATACTAATATACTTCTGGAGCTAATACGAATGATGTGTGAACATTCACGTGTCAGTCAATTGATACATACGCCTTAATTGCAAAATAGTTGAGCTCGGGTTATTTAAGTTATGCAAGTATATTTCATTCCACTGCTATACAATTTGTGTTGCAAGGGAAAATTAGAGGTTTTTCGTCTCTGGAGGTTCACTAAAGCTACTTATAATTACTCGCAGAGCTAACATGAATGAAGTTGATCCATTTATTAGTTTCATTTTGTGTGAATGGTGTGTCAATCAATTGATATATACACCTTAATTGTGAATTAGTCAAGCTCAGGTTATTTAGTTATGTGAAGTCTATTCCATTTGTTTTCATTCCATTGCTAAATGATTTGTTTTGCAATGAAAAAATAGATTTTCTTTTTGTAACTGGAGGTTCGCTAAATATACTGAAATTGCTCGTCAGACATTGGAGGTTACGTGAATGATGTATGAATTTGTTAAAATTTCAATGCAGTTTCTATCGAATGTATGAATATATGTAAGTCTTGGAAAGGAGATGTGAGTGGAAGACTCGACTGTAGTGTGTTATCTTGTGCCTGGAAGGCGCCAAGGGCCTTGACTGGGTTCCTTGCCAGCACAACTCATCCTTCTCAGTGTTCCTCTACTCCTTTTGAGCGATATGGAAGAACAGATCGTCTCCGCCGATGTGTAAGTTTACTCACCTCCCAACTTACACCTGTCTGAAATTAATCTCATTGTGTGAAAGAAAATTTGAGTCCAAAAGGCTTTATTTTAGTGAGAGTTAATGGTCAAAAACACACTTAAACATTTTGAATGAGTTCCGTACCTCAACTATCCATTGTTCTCTTTGTCTACCTAAACTATTTGTCCCTTTGTATGAAAACACACCTCAACTCTTAGTTGGCCAAATATTTGTTCCCAATCGACAACATGTGTGTGTAGACCAACTCAACATCGAGGTTGGTTTTAATAAAAAGGAGTGATGGTTAGGGTATGAAACTATCGAATAGATGATTGTTTAGGTAGCTTCATATAACAATGGATATTTGAGGTATGAAACTCGCGAAGAAGTAATATCTTAGGTGTTCTTTTACCATTATCCCTTTAGCTTCAGATGCTTTGCTGCCTTGCACTTCAATAAAACTTGTCGGCCATTCACGTTTTGCCTGGGATAGTCACTTGTTTCTGGCGAGTCAGAGGATTGATTTGCTATGAATTGGTCTTTTTCTTTTTATGTTTGCTTTTGTTTATGGTTAAATTAATAGTCTTTGCTAGAGGAGTGTGTAGGAAATTTGGTGGTAACTGCAGCAGGTTTCATTCATTTATAAATAATCTTTTGCAAATTTAAATCCTTTATATTGCGTTACTTATCTGTGGAACATGTGGAGAAATCTGAGAATCCAATTCAGAACTTTAAGGCAACGGATGTAGTTGCAAAAGATTTATAGAGACTCACTTTAATGTCTTTGATACCCATTGTGGCATGTTTCTATATAGCTCAACAACCTTCCATATGTAACTCAATTTGGAGTTCACATGTAGACTTGAATTGGGACTTACAAATGTAAGATGAACTTCGTAAAGGTTGAGTTTGATATCATATAAAAGATTTTAAGCATCTAACTCGAAACCTTAAGGAGTCGTTTGGATTGTGCACTCATATATTCCTCGTGCGGCCTTTGGTTTTTTCTGTTTAAACCTAGCTAGGCTTGATGAATGAGGTAAGAAAAGGTAAAAAGAGAAGATTCTGTATCTTAAGAATTTCTTTTGTTGGTTAAAGTTTCAGTGGACCTTAATAGAGTGTTTTGTATGACAGAACTCATTTAATGTACCCCAACCAAATTGGAATTGAGATGTAATTGTGTGAAAGTTTCTGATATACAACATCTGCTCTTCTTCAACACTAATGCCTAACATAGCCTAGTGCTAAATGTCATAGAGATTCATAAAATGACACGTTAGAGAAATAGAAATGGGTATACTGTGCAAATACATGGATATGCCTTTGATTTTGGACCCTATATAGTTTGCCAAAACCCTTTTCTCGATAGCTGAGTTAATGAGTTTAAGCTTGATTCACGTAGACATGTATATTTTTCTTTGAGCACACATAATATATGTTTTTTTTGAGAAGTTATACATAAATGTTTATAGTGATTTTCTTGAGAAGCAATGTTATATCTATCACATTCTTTTATCTTACTAGTTTTTACTTGTGGCAGAGATGTTATACTTCTGATATGGATGAACGCTACCCTGTTGAAGTTCTGCGAGGAGTCCCTGGCTCAATGCTTCTACTATCTGCTTCTAGCAACTGGAAATTGTGTTGCTCTTCATCATTTTCTTCAGAGTCATTTGAAGAGATATCTCCTGAAAGTTTGTGGGAGGTTTGTGATCCTCTAGCTATAAATCATCTCTGATTCCTGGCATCATCGACAAAGCTTGGCTAAATATTTACTCTCCGTCATGATGAAAAGATCATGAATTGTGATAAATAGTTACTTTTGTTTGAAACTAGGATTTACCAGTTGTGAATAAGAAAAATTTTTCTGGAAGGAATCAATGGGAAATTTTAAACTGCTAAATGTTCTGACTAGAAGTAGAAAGCCCAATCCAGTCTCAGAACATGTAATTCACATTCTAATGTTGTTCTTTTCCCATACATAAAACTTTCATTTCTTTCAATGTTGAATCTAAAGCAGGTGCGGTCTTTAGTGTGCATTTCTTACTACATTAATTGAAGATACAGAACAACCTCTCACTTCTAAGTGCTTGAATTTTATGGTCATTGGCTAACAAGTGTATGCTATGTCAGTATCTTGCTAATGTCAGTTATCTGTTGTGCAGGATCTTAAACCTACTATTTCATATCTTTCTTGCAAGGAATTGGAATTGGTTAATAAGGCTTTGAATGTAAGTATATTCCCATATCATCAACATTCAACATAATTGATCTTCTCCTCGGCTTTGAATTCCTTTCTCCTTTTGTCTTTGCAAGATAAGCATCTGTTACCAAATACTTGGTATGCCATAATCTCTATCTAAATCACTATATTAAAAGAAACTCTTATCTACCGGTCATTATTACAGCTTGCTTTTGAGGCACATGATGGTCAAAAGCGTCGTAGTGGAGAGCCCTTCATTATTCACCCAATTGCAGTTGCACAGATCCTTGGACAGCTTGTACGTTGTGTGGAACTATTGTACTCTTTTGGCTAGGAAGGGATAAACTGACTTTGACTTTTCTTTTCTCTATTTTGAGGAATTGGATTGGGAGTCGGTTGCTGCTGGGCTATTACATGATACTGTAGAAGACACAGATGTAGTTACTTTTGAAAGAATAGAGAAGGAATTTGGTGCAACTGTTCGCCGTATTGTTGAAGGGGAGACTAAGGTAGTTTCTCAGAAGATATAGTTACTATAGAATCTTCTTCCATCTTTTTTTGTGTGTGTTGATTTGTTTATGTAGGTAACAAATTATAAAAACTTGATTTGATGTTAATGGGATTGATTTGCTAGGTATCCAAGCTGGGAAAGATCAAGTGCAAGGATGAAAGCCATGTACAGGATGTCAAAGCTGATGACCTTAGGCAAATGTTTCTTTCCATGACAGAGGAGGTAATGCCTCTAATAACTTGCACAAATTTTGTTACTTTCTTCACAATCCCTTACTTCAAATGTTTATGTTTCAGGTCCGTGTTATAATTGTCAAATTAGCTGATAGATTACATAACATGCGCACTCTTTCACATATGCCTCCACACAAGCAGGTATATAGATGGTATTTTTTCCTTTTTCTGCCTGTTTCTATCTAATCTCTAACAATCTTGCTGCTCTATGTCCCCTTCAGTCTGGAATAGCAACAGAGACGCTGCAGGTTTTTGCTCCTTTGGCAAAACTTCTCGGAATATACCAAATCAAGGTTTCTCCTTAGTCTTACTTGCTTTGACATGCCTAAGATATGTCCCAAACTGAAAATTCCTTTTCTTCTTCCTTCCTTCTCGTGATTGGTTGTGTGGCCTTTAGAACTGTATAGCTGTTAATGTATATGAAGGATCTCATTTTCTTAATCTTTTTGCTGGATCTGCTTAATGATAGTAATGCTTGTGCATATTATAAGTGCTATGTAATCAAGATCTGCGAAGAGACAGATAATGCAGCTCAAGTGATTTTCATTCTAGTCCTCAGTTTATAAATTTTTGCATCTGCCATCTAGTAGCCTCCTTTATCCTAGATGGAATGGAACTGTGTTTCTTTTGCCTGGTGAGAGAGTTGGGGCTGGGTGGGTCACTTCCTTTGGAAGTTAAAGACGCTTGACATTTTGGACTAACTGTTGCTTGTTTCATTATGTACGGTTTCTTTTCTTCCAACAAATATTCTAAACATGTGACTTCTCATCATGCAGTCAGAGCTTGAAAACTTGGCATTTATGTATACAAATGCTCAAGACTATGCCAGGGTGCAGCGCAGAATTGCAGAACTTCATAAAGAACATGAAAAAGAACTCAAAGAGGTACCTATCCCTTACCCTTCTGAAATTTAATTACTTGAAAACCTCAGTAATCCCACCATCCATGCTGCGACATGCGACTTTTACTTATAAGCTGAGAAGTGAGAACATTATCTGTTATCACTGTGGTGTTTATGGAAACTCTTGTGTAGTTATCAGTTACCTCCTCCTAATTGCATGGGTTTCTTTCCCTAGGCAAAAAGAATATTGATGAAGAAAATAGAGGAGGACCAATTCCTAGAACTTGTGACTGTGATGACGGAAATTCAATCAATATGCAAGGAACCTTACAGGTTCTCAAATTCCTATTTCCTGCTACTAATTTCATATTTAGTTTGTTGTTTATTTCCATCTCTGGCATTCTTGCAATTTTCTTTCTCTTTCTAGATTCTCTTATTTGGAGTAGTACTTTTTTACTGGTGGGGGCTCCCAGCCTCAAAGGAAAGAGTGAAATTCTACTATCTGTCTGATCAGAAAAAGTTGCTCCATCATCAGGTTTACTATTAGCTGATAAATTGCTGATTAATGACAACCACTGGAATCTGGATCAGCATGTTTCTCTTCTGCCTTGAGGAGTGGTCCCTCTTTCCTTTTTTTTTTTTTTGATTTTGCAATTCCTCATAATGGTTGTGCATTTTGGAGTGGAAAGAGAAGAGAAAGTTATACAGTTAGCACTCCTGTTGGAATTTAGGGAATATCTAGTACTGGACCTACAAGTCATTTTCTCCAATTTCTTTCCAAATCTAATGAAGCAAAGTATGACACTTATCTGCAATATTATTCAGACCATATTGATCTTTTTCAATTTATTGGATCCTTTTCCGTGTTTAAAGTGTCTATGGTTGAACTGCATAGATGTTTATTCCAAACTTAGGCATGGCCTTTGGGCTTTGGGTGCTAGTTTGCATTTTACATAGCAAAGCTATTGAAGAAGTTTCCGGTTCTTCTGGTCTTAATTTTTTTTATTCATGCTAGAAATATGTCCCTGTTAGTAACATTTGTATAGGTAAGTATTTTGTTGTTGGAAAGATCCCATAGTTGTCCTCTTAGCTCGAAAGCAATTTTCACTTAGACACCTCAGGGCTTGTACCTATTGAGCAACCAAACTCAAACCAAATTATTCCTATTAAACCACTTTATACTACTACTAACAGAAACACAGTGTGTGAACTGCTGCACACACATTGACTTGCAACACTAACAAAGCAGTTGGCTTTTGAGTCTGAGAAGAAGGGGTTTGAAGTAAATAAGGGGAAAAAAAACTACGCTTTTTTCTCAAATGCATTTTCCTGGAACTCCCCCGCTGCCCACCGTGGTCGCTGGCAGTGATGGTTCTCTATGACTGACTTCTCTAGCTCCTTTTGAAACCATTTTCTCCATTCTAGAGTGATTGAGATGAGCTCAACAAACAAATGAATTAAGAGGTCTTAAAAAGTTGAGTCCATCAGTTCTTGAGGTGTAATAAAGCAAACTCTTGGAGTCGGAGCGGAGACAGAAGGCCCCTACTTACTACTTTCAGATGGATTCACTGACCCCCCACCCAAAAAAAAAAACAAAAACCAACACACAGCCTCTGTCACCTGTCGTGGACCCACAATATTTATATATGGTGTCTTGTTCAAATTTGAGAAACCTTATATGGGAAACTCGAGGTGTCATTCAAATATGAGAAACTAAAGTTTATATTGGAAATTCAAGAATTATCTTGAGCACAACCCTTAAAATGCTGGGTGGGTTACCTATATTTGGGTTCATTTTTGACACCCCTATTCTAGTCTTAACTGGATAATTATGTGAAAAGGTTCAGGAAAAATCAAAGGAAAAAAAAAACAAGAGTCGGTGACTGGGAGAGAGCCTACTGCCTAGGGTGGATATGGTGGTGACTGGAGATTATGCTGTTTCACGCGCTCTATTGTAGTGAAATTTAAGCTCTATTTCATGTCAGTGAGTTGTGTCTAATAGATACAATTTGGTTTGAATTCAGGTAGGTACAAGCCCCAATTGAGGTGTCTAAATGGAAATTGCTTGCAAGTTTAGAGAGCCTTATATATGTTCTGCCTTATTATTGTCATGGTGAATATTGTCTCATCAGCTTTGGTGATTTTATCTGCAGCATCTACAAAGCAGTACTCAAATCTAAGAGTTCAATAAAAGAAGTAAACCAAATTGCACAGGTCTTCTTTTGTGATAAGCCTGATAAATATGATAGAAAATGTTGCTTTATGTCTACTGGTATGTGTTGACTTTTATATATTTGGAATGCCAGCTTCGAATTATTATAAAACCAAAGCCTTGTGTCGGAGTTAGGCCCCTTTGCAGTGCACAGCAGGTAATGTGTTATGACAATGCCGATACAACTTTCTTTTGAAGTTGAATACTTTATTTGGTTTCGCGAAACTTCTAAGGTTGTCTTTTTTTTATTGGTAGAACTTGTAAGGTTGTTTATGACGTATATTATTCAAAGTTCTAGTGGATTTCAATTTCGAAACCTTTGACCAAAACAGCGGGAAGTGTACAACTTGTATTTCCTAACATTAAAGAGAAAAAAGGGCGGTGGGGGTGATGGTGGTATGGCATTTTGTTTGTGGAAACAGAGTTCATTAGATGTCACTTTGTGATCATGCATTTTGGTTTGAAATAAGATCGCTCAATAATGTGTTGTAAATCATATACAAATTGTACCTAAGTTTTATTCCTTTGGAAATTGAGCAGAAAGAATTACTAGTATAAATTAATAAATCAATACTGATTTTTGCACTTCTTTCTGTATACAGTATAGAGGTATCTCTGACATGTCTTTTCTGTATAGATATGCTATCATCTGCTTGGACTAGTACATGGAATCTGGACACCTATCCCTCGTGCTGTAAGTATTGGATAATGTATCTGCATCCCTTTCCTCTGTCATATGCTAATGGACTTTTGTCGCTCTATCTGTAACATTTTGCCACAGATGAAAGACTACATTGCCACTCCAAAGCCTAACGGCTATCAAAGTCTTCATACAACGGTGATTCCATTTCTTTATGAGAGCATGTTTCGTTTAGAGGTTCAGGTACACTCACAGCACCCCCAAAACTAAGGAATAATAAATATATCAGTTACTCCCTCTATTCCAATATGTATGTCCCACCTATTTAATTATGTACCAAAATGTTTGACAGCATTCTATCTCTACAAAATTTCAATTTCAAGAATCCAAATACATTGCACTCTTCAAATTTGAACTCTCTTTTGATGTTCCCAATCAAACTAATGTTTCAGTCATTATTGTAATATTTTACTTTCTGATTTTATGAATTTGCCTCTGGTTCATTGACAAGTCAGCACTTATTTGTTTCTGATTATTGTCGAGCAACTTGATTATACTTGCATAATGTTTGGCAGATTAGAACTGAAGAGATGGACCTCATAGCTGAGAGAGGCATTGCTGCACACTACAGTGGGAAAGGTTTTGTAAATGGTTTAGTTGGGCATGTTATAACCAATGATAAAAATTCTGGAGGGAAAATAGTCTGCCTTAACAATGCCAATATTGCTCTCAGGGTATAAAGTATATTGTTTTGCTAAACTGTCTAGTGCCTTAATGCTAAACTCTCTCTCTCTCTCTCTCTCTCTCTCTCTCTCTCTCTCTCTCTCTCTCTCTCTCTCTCTCTCTCTCTCTCTCTCTCTCTCTCTCTCTCTCTCTCTCTCTCTCTCTCTCTCTCTCTCTCTCTCTCTCTCTCTCTCCTCTCTCTCTCTCTCTCTCTCTCTCTCTCTCTCTCTCTCTCTCTCTCTCTCTCTCTCTCTCTCTCTCTCTCTCTCTCTCTCTCTCTCTCTCTCTCTCTCTCTCTCTCTCTCTCTCTCTCTCTCTCTCTCTCTCTCTCTCTCTCTCTCTCCTCTCTCTCTCTCTCTCTCTCTCTCTCTCTCTCTCTCTCTCTCTCTCTCTCTCTCTCTCTCTCTCTCTCTCTCTCTCTCTCTCTCTCTCTCTCTCTCTCTCTCTCTCTCTCTCTCTCTCTCTCTCTCTCTCTCTCTCTCTCTCTCTCTCTCTCTCTCTCTCTCTCTCTCTCTCTCTCTCTCTCTCTCTCTCTCTCTCTCTCTCTCTCTCTCTCTCTCTCTCTCTCTCTCTCTCTCTCTCTCTCTCTCTCTCTCTCTCTCTCTCTCTCTCTCTCTCTCTCTCTCTCTCTCTCTCTCTCTCTCTCTCTCTCTCTCTCTCTCTCTCTCTCTCTCTCTCTCTCTCTCTCTCTCTCTCTCTCTCTCTCTCTCTCTCTCTCTCTCTCTCTCTCTCTCTCTCTCTCTCTCTCTCTCTCTCTCTCTCTCTCTCTCTCTCTCTCTCTCTCTCTCTCTCTCTCTCTCTCTCTCTCTCTCTCTCTCTCTCTCTCTCTCTCTCTCTCTCTCTCTCTCTCTCTCTCTCTCTCTCTCTCTCTCTCTCTCTCTCTCTCTCTCTCTCTCCTCTCTCTCTCTCTCTCTCTCTCTCTCTCTCTCTCTCTCTCTCTCTCTCTCTCTCTCTCTCTCTCTCTCTCTCTCTCTCTCTCTCTCCTCTCTCTCTCTCTCTCTCTCTCTCTCTCTCTCTCTCTCTCTCTCTCTCTCTCTCTCTCTCTCTCTCTCTCTCTCTCTCTCTCTCTCTCTCTCTCTCTCTCTCTCTCTCTCTCTCTCTCTCTCTCTCTCTCTCTCTCTCTCTCTCTCTCTCTCTCTCTCTCTCTCTCTCTCTCTCTCTCTCTCTCTCTCTCTCTCTCCTCTCTCTCTCTCTCTCTCTCCTCTCTCTCTCTCTCTCTCTCTCTCTCTCTCTCTCTCTCTCTCTCTCTCTCTCTCTCTCTCTCTCTCTCTCTCTCTCTCTCTCTCTCTCTCTCTCTCTCTCTCTCTCTCTCTCTCTCTCTCTCTCTCTCTCTCTCTCTCTCTCTCTCTCTCTCTCTCTCTCTCTCTCTCTCTCTCTCTCTCTCTCTCTCTCTCTCTAAGCTCCCACAGGTTGGTGCAAGTTCGAGGATTGACATGATCCTGGGTGTTTTGGGATGGTCCACGGGCTGCAGTTGGTCAGAGAACAAACAGTTTCTAGAATGCTAATTTAGTGGCCTGGTGAAGAGTAGTTGCCCAGCTGTTGAATGCTTGGGGAAGAAAGTTTTGTTCAGTGAAACCTGAGTTCTGTTTGACAAGTATAGAAGCAAGCAATATAGGTTATATGGTGTAGGGCGACTGTATATAAAGGAAGAGTAGCAACCAGTTATACTTGTAAAGGAATTTTCAACTATACGAACTCCAACAAAAGTATGTTACAGTTATACAAAATAAATATATTAAATTATTTGTCACATCTATTTCTAATGTGGTATGGGTTTGACACAACGTCACCGTGCTCCTTTGCCTTCTGCGTCCCACCACCACCGCAAATTCCCAACAGAAAATGGTAAGAGTGCAGACATTGCAGTTGGCTATATATGCCAAGTTTGCATCAGTAGTTACAACGATACTGTTAGTACAGTATACAAATCGGATCTATTTTTGCCTTTATTTAACAACTGATCCACTTCTCTAACAAAATCAGTTACGTTAAGCATGCGTTTAAAGCATAAGAGCAAGTCAAAGAAAATGATATAAGCAGATGAGTCTGTTGTATCAGACTTCCTATGGCTTGAATCTTGCATAGTCTAGCTCTATGCTGATCTGCTTGGACAAATCTTGCGCTCCACGCATGTTGGTTCGAAAAGGCAAATGTGGATTTCTTCAAATTCAAACGATGCCCAAAATGAGAAGTAGAGATTTTAAATCAAAAAGCTATCGAACAATCATATCACACAACTTTTTCAGTTCAAATGAGGCTCCGAAACAAAAAAAAATAGGAATTTTCCAAAGGGGCAAATGTAGGCCCACGCCACATAGCTTGAAACTCATCCCACCCATTGTCATCCCCATGCATTAGTGTCACTAAATAAAAACGCATACTTAATTTTTCGAGTCTCAGCTCTGAAAATTTTAAATTGTAGTTTACTGATTCGATTTTGACTCTAAATTTTGTGAGTCTACTCGTGATAACCTAGTGAATGATATTTATTACTTCTAGAAGACCAACATCACTTTTTTATAGTTTCATGTCATAAAAATAAATTCAAACTTATCTCAAATTTTAGTGTTTCCATTTTTTTAACCCATCGTGCCAAGTGATGCACGCGTTGGAGGAACTACACCTGTGTTTGGTCTCTACATCGACGCTACAAGGATTGAGGGTACGGTGACAAATGGTTGGATTGATTCAGATTTTGATGGATTGAATATGAGTTGACCAAAAATGGTTTGGATTACAATCCACACAAATAAAATATGACAAATATGGATTTGATCAAATATGATTTGGATAAAATAGTTTCAACTTACCCCTTCCCCTCGGGCACCCCCTCTCCCCAGCCCTTCTCCCGACCTTCCACCAACCGACCCCTAAAAAACTTACCCACTCCTCGGGCACCCCTCCCGGCCTCCCCCCAATCTTCCACCAACCTACCCCTAATTTTTTTTGTTTTCTAAAAAAAATAAAAAGAATCTGTTTTTCAAAAAGAGAAAAAGATTTAGCCCCTTCCTCCGTGCACCCTCAACCCCCAATCTTCCACCAACCTATCCCAAAATATTTTTGTTTTTTAAAAACAAAAAAACTATTTCATTTCACTTATACGAGCTGAATATAGATTCTCATGTTAACCCATTTTGTCCATATTTATATGAATTTAAAGAAGTTGAAAACCATATTAACTCTTTTTTTTTAAAAAAAAGGAATTCATTTAATATGAGAAAACTTATTTCATTTGAGCTTGAAATTTTTTTATTGCCCGAAATCGACCGTTTTGGAATCCGTTGAATGGTAATTACTATATATTGTTCACCATGTTATTATTATTTTCTTTTTTAGAACTTTTAGCGGACAAACACAAATCTAATATAGTTACTTACAGCTGCCTAAAGTTATACTGTGATTTAGGCTACTGGTGTTTTCCCTCCCCAATAAATTGTCATCCAAGAATAGTGAACTATAATATATGATAAGTACATATTATGTGGTATATAGTAAGATTATTTTATTTTTAATTAGATTTTAAATTTAAATAATGAATATAAAAAAAAAGTTATTAGAAGCGTTTGATCGAAAGAAATTTTCTCATGAATGACCAAAACATCAGATTGACATGGGATGAAATAATTCTACAGTCCATTTCTGGAGGGAGATAAGAAGTAGGTTTATTTTATTCATTTAATAAATAAGTTGATCGAAAATGGCACGTGTAGAAAAAAATAATGGACATTTGGCAGAGCTTAAACAATCACATTATTATAATTGTTATTATATTATAGGCCGAAAGTTTGGAATGGACAGATGTCAGGTTTAACAACATTTGAGCTGCGACCACGACAGCACAATGAATTTATTCAAACCACGATGATATAACAGACCAGAAGGGAAGAAAATATATAAAATAATTAGAGATAATAATTTCTACACAATTTTAGTTCTATAAAAAAAAACTTATTATAAATAATAATAATTAGACATATTCATGGGTCACTTTCTATATTATATTATATTAAAAAGAATTTATTAAGAAGGTGGTGTATTCAGTATTCTATCTATTTTGTTGTTGTAATTGGAAAATGTCGAATCCAAAGTTGTCAAGAATACCTAGTATGAGAGAGAGAGTTGAGGATACTCTCTCTGCTCACCGTAATCAGCTAGTGGCTCTCCTATCCAGGTAGGTACTAATTTGGAGATTTTTCTTTTTTGATAAATTAGTTGAGAAAATTTGGAGATTTATTTAAAAAAAAAAAAAAAGATATGTGGCGCAGGGGAAGGGGATATTGCAGCCTCATCATTTAATTGATGAGCTGAATAATGCTGTATGTGATGACACTGCTTGTGAAAAGCTGAAAGAAGGCCCCTTTTGTGAAATCTTGAAATCTACTCAGGTTGTTTCATTTGATTTTCTGTTCAGAATTTAAACATCGAAATTCGTTTACCTGACATCAAAATATATAGGAAGCCATTGTGCTCCCACCATTTGTTGCTATAGCAGTTCGTCCAAGGCCAGGTGTTTGGGAATATGTTCGTGTGAACGTATATGATCTGAGTGTTGAACAATTGACGGTTCCTGAATATCTCCGTTTCAAAGAAGAACTTGTCGATGGAGAGTAAGTGTTGTATTGCAAATATGTTACATAGGAAACTTGCACAAGTTTACCTTGGTTTCAACTGTAGGGATCATAATCATCTTTTTGTGCTTGAGCTGGATTTTGAGCCATTTAATGCATCAGTTCCTCGTCCCTCACGCTCTTCATCCATTGGAAATGGAGTACAATTCCTCAATCGTCATTTGTCCTCAAATATGTTTCGCAGCAACGAATCCCTCGACCCATTACTTGATTTCCTTAGAGGACACAATCATAAAGGGAATGTAAGTACCCTGACCGGTTTTTCCTAATTCTGCTTATCCCTGATTGTCTCGGTACGTGCAACCATTATCCGCTATTCTACTTGTATTGCTGGACACCATTACTTTATTGTTTTTCCCACTTGTTCATCTAACTGTTCAACTACTTCTATTTGTAAGATGGATTCTCTATCTACGCAGGTCTTGATGTTGAATGAACGTATACAGCGAATCTCCAGGCTGGAGTCGTCTCTTAATAAGGCAGATGATTATCTCTCAAAGCTACCACCAGATACACCCTATACTGACTTTGAATATGCGTGAGTTTGTACATATTTGTTTTGTCTTCTTACAAGTGTAAGAAAATTAAAGATATATAGGAGCTGAAATCTTGTTCATGGAACCATGTGGATGCAGATTGCAGGAAATGGGCTTTGAGAAAGGTTGGGGTGATACTGCAAATCGTGTTTTGGAGACTATGCATCTGCTTTCTGACATTCTTCAGGCTCCTGATCCCTCAACCTTAGAGACTTTTCTTGGTAGATTACCAATGGTGTTTAATGTTGTCATATTATCTCCTCATGGATACTTTGGTCAAGCAAATGTCTTGGGTTTGCCGGACACTGGTGGACAGGTAATAACAAGGTGAAAGGGGTCTTGTATTATGTAAACTCGTTTGCATACAACTCCAATTTTTTTTCAGCATATTCCCTTTAAACAGTTATCTATCATCTACTTCATCTTCCCCACAAACATTGTCACCTAGCTTTTCCTACAATCTGAAGAACTGGAGGAAAAAAAAAAGAATTATCTTATCTTCTATTTAGTATTAACGGAGAAGACTTATCTTTGTTGGAAATTCTGATTCTTACATTTGGTTTATTTCCTCTTCTTGCAAATTATACTGCTGAATCATCCTGAGATATGCCAGTTTACTTTGGATGTAAAAGTTAATACGGGACCACTCAGTTCTTTCTTGCAGTAGACTTGAGCAGGCACACTCTATTGCAGTTGATATATTTCGTATAATCTTGCAGAAGCTAGAGCAGTGTTGTAATGTTACTGAAGTTTCATCCATGGTTTCCTTGAATTTGTTCTCCTTTTGGTGATTCACAGGTTGTCTATATACTGGATCAAGTGCGTGCTTTGGAGGCCGAAATGCTTCTTAGAATAAAGCAACAAGGACTCAACTTCAAGCCTAGAATCCTTGTTGTGAGTACATGTATCTTATGCAAACTCTAATTTGGTTTCTGGGATTGTATTTGACATAAATATGCTTTCTTTGATTGCAAAAGGTCACCCGACTGATACCTGATGCTAAAGGAACCACGTGCAACCAGCGGTTGGAGAGAATTAGTGGAACTGAATACTCGCATATTTTACGTGTCCCTTTTAGGACAGAAAATGGAATCCTTCATAAATGGATATCTAGGTTTGATGTATGGCCTTACCTGGAGAAGTTTACTGAGGTAACCTCTTTGTCTTTTGGAAATCACCGTTTGTTGCTGATGTTTGTTCAGTGTGCTAAAGCGAACGATGGCAACTAGTACAAATTGTGCGAACTTGAAGCCAACTGTTGTGTTTGCCAACATGTTGATAAATGGATAACTTTTGGTCATCATTTACATTTTTTGGTTTAACATACTGGATAACACACTTCTCGTGTCTTCCTGCGTATATATATTGGAAAATGACAATACTCGCCCTTCTATAATTTTTTAGGACCTTTCTGTGTACGGTAAATTTCCCAGCTGACATTTCCAAGTCAATTCTTGACCAGG
Organism: Solanum pimpinellifolium; assembly: GCA_034621305.1. Classification (NCBI taxonomy): domain Eukaryota; kingdom Viridiplantae; phylum Streptophyta; class Magnoliopsida; order Solanales; family Solanaceae; genus Solanum; species Solanum pimpinellifolium. The sequence continues at coordinate 137,191 of JAWZUQ010000019.1, forward strand.
ACGTGGCAGGTGAAATGTCTGCTGAGCTCCAGGGAGTGCCTGATCTGATTATTGGCAACTACAGTGATGGAAATTTAGTTGCCTCCCTGTTAGCATATAAAATGGGCATCACACAGGTAGGAAAGACGTGATTATTTACCTGGCTAGCACAATGTCTTGAGGCTGTGTATCTGCAATACTAAGTTAATACTTTGCTGCCACCTTTATTTCCCAGTGTACCATTGCTCATGCTTTGGAGAAAACAAAGTATCCTGATTCTGACATCTATTGGAAAAAGTTTGAGGAGAAATATCATTTTTCATGTCAGTTTACTGCTGACCTACTGTCAATGAATCATTCAGATTTCATAATCACTAGTACCTATCAAGAGATTGCAGGAACGTAAGTCATCTTAATTTGGCCCTGATTTTTTATTGAGTCCATTTTTAATTCAATAGCATGATTTGAGGAACTGTGATTGGTAACCTTGTCATATCTGTGAATTGTTCCACAATTTTATTTGTTATTGAAGAAACGATTTGAGCTTGTAATCAGATATAATTTGTCATGTTTGAGCTAGAACTTGTTTCATTATCTGTCGAGAGGATGATACTGTAACTATATTTTGTGTGTGGCAATTTACATTTCATCCGTCTATTTTTTATATATGTTTGGGCTTTTCTTCCTGCTGATCATGTTTACATGGCTGAAACTCAAAAAAGATATATCAACGCCTAGTTGATATTGTTGGATGCTTAAGAATCAGTAGATGTTTTGCTCCATGAATGACTAATGTTAATAAATAACAAGTGATATATATAGATGTGAATCATCTTGTAAGCAAGCGAAAAATGAACAGAAAAATGTAACATCCTCAATGGATTGTTCTGACTTGTAAAAAATTGTATCTAGAAATTGTTTCAGCTTGTAACCATATGTATGATGTTCCATACGGATGTGAACATTGATGTGCCATCGATCATGATCTGGATACTGAATCCTATATTGTAAACAATTTGGCTTGGCCATAATATTGTCTTTATAGTTCACGCAGATTGCTTAATTACACCACTATGTTTTACACGTTTAATATTCATGCGGCATAATGATGTTAAACATTAGATGGCTTGCTTGGAATCTGATAGCGGCTTGTTTCAGGAAGAATACTGTTGGTCAGTACGAGAGTCATACTGCTTTCACTCTCCCAGGCCTATATCGTGTTGTCCATGGCATTGATGTCTTCGATCCCAAATTCAATATAGTGTCTCCTGGAGCTGACATGACAATTTACTTCCCATATTTTGACAAGGAAAAGAGACTGACATCTTTGCATCCCTCGATTGAGAAGTTGTTATTTGATCCTGAGCAGAATGAAGTGCATATGTAAGTGGCCATTCATGTAAACTAATAATTTGGAATATATATATAATGATTTGTATAAAATGAACCCAACACCGCTACATTAGAAAAGGAGGGCCTGATATGATTATCCACAACTGAACTCCTTATATTTGCTCACACTGCCCTGGATATTGAAAGAGAGGAAGTACCACATATAATATTGTATTGATTTTTTGCTCTTTGCTTCTGATGGGCAGTTTTTTGTGATCAGTAAATTGACCATTGATTGATGTCATTACCTTTTTTTCTTTTTTAATTACAGAGGCAGCCTGAATGATCAATCAAAACCGATAATTTTTTCAATGGCAAGGCTTGACCGGGTAAAGAACATTACCGGATTAGTTGAGTGCTATGCTAAAAATGCCACGCTCAGGGAACTGGCTAACCTTGTTGTAGTAGCTGGATACAACGATGTAAAGAAATCCAATGATAGAGAAGAAATAGCAGAAATTGAGAAGATGCATGCTCTTATGAAGGAACATAACTTGGATGGTCAATTCAGATGGATATCAGCCCAAATGAACCGGGCACGTAATGGTGAGCTCTATCGCTATATAGCTGACAAGAGAGGTATATTTGTTCAGGTATGATGCTTGTATCGTATTGTTTCGATCATCTCCACTTTCATTCTCCTAGAGGTAGGTGGTTATCATGAAAAATATATACATATCTTCCTTTTAGCCTGCGTATTATGAAGCGTTTGGACTGACGGTGGTTGAAGCTATGACTTGTGGTCTTCCAACATTTGCAACTTGTCATGGTGGACCTATGGAGATCATTCAGGACGGTGTATCCGGTTACCATATAGATCCTTATCATCCCAATAAAGCTGCTGAGCTCATGGTAGAATTCTTCCAACGATGCGAACAAAATCCTACTCACTGGGAAAATATATCTGCATCTGGCCTACAAAGGATTCTCGACAGGTTTGTAGTTGTATATATTTGAATGGAAGCATTGCTCACTTTCTAATATTCAAACCATATTTAAAGGTATACATGGAAAATTTACTCGGAGAGGCTGATGACTTTGGCTGGTGTATATGGTTTCTGGAAGCTTGTTTCAAAACTCGAGAGGCGTGAAACTAGACGATACCTCGAGATGTTCTACATTCTCAAGTTCCGTGAGTTGGTGAGGTCCTTTTCAGCTCATATTCAATCAAAATAGAAATGCAGTTCAAGTGGTATATATACGCCGCTTAAACATGTCTCCTTTTTCCAGGTAAAATCTGTTCCTCTAGCAGTTGATGAGAAGCAGTGAGGATTTTGCAAAGGAATAAATAACGTGGAGCATACCACTCTATCTATGATAATTTTTTTTTGTTCTTCTTGTTTGTTGTGTAGTTAAACTAATTAAGTGCACTGAGTTTCTAATAGATCTCAAATAGCTAAACGTTACTATCTCCTATTTTAATAGCGCTATACTTTAATTTGTCAAATACAAATCAGTGATCCAATATGCTGAATTTATTTAGAATTGAAAAAGGATGTCATCTTCATCTTGATAGTCTTAAACAGGCAAGCACGGTTGATTTTCTATCTTAACTATATAACCATTCTTTAATTAAAAAAATTATTATTAATGTCCCAAAACCGATGGAAAAAATCAATAAGAACGCAATAATTACAATTGGGATAATATAATATCTATTTAATTTGACTAGTGTAATACAATTAAAACAAACATGATCGATTAACAAGAATTTTCAACTAGATGTCCGTATGATCGTTGGTTTTCATTTCTGTATAGCATTCATTTAGTTGCTGAAAAGTCGGAGCCTTCTTGAAGCAAACATATGCTAGGTTTTATTTTTCTTCACATATATATAACAATAATAAAGTATGTCACTACTATCCAATTTTACGACAATTTCTGCCAAACGGTTTCATCACAATAATTGTCTTCTTCTTGCTTATGGATTTTCTTCTCTCTTTCAAATGGTAATGTATTGTTTTTTCATTCCAACAAATGTATCTTAGAAATTTTGACATTTCAGATCATATTCAATACTTTATTGCTTATTCCTCTCCTTCATTTTGCAAAACTTGTGATTCTTCCTTTTCTTTTCATGTTCTCGTTCGATCATAAAAAGCATATAACGATATGATTTATATTTGTCACAACCAAAATGTTTCCATCTTTGTGATGCATGTAAAAGCAATTATTTTTGAATTCCTTCGGCAAAGAGTATGATCAGGTCATTATTTTATTGACCTATGATAAAAGTAGGTTGTTCATTCATTTATAACTTTAGTCTGTCTGCTCTTCTTAGTCGATCAAAAGTAAAGTGAAATTAATATATTTGTTTATTTAGATTGGCAATAAGAATGACTTGCTTCATATTCTAAATTTTGTTACATAACTGAAAACATGCTATTTCTTTTTCTTTATTAGTTAATGTTTTTGGTAGAAGCGAAAATTTTCGTAGATAGAAATGTCAAGAATTAAATTCATCATCAAGCAAAAACTTTTAACAATATTATTGATATCATAATGGACACCTTTTTTATGTGATTCAACTAAATATATTTTAAACACTAACACAAAATAAGATTTATTCCATTTACTTCCTGGTACATTGAACTTTATATTATATCGTTACTTATTACGCATTATTATTAAAAGATATAAATTATATTCCATTCTGCTAATTATTTATTTTGAATGTTCAAATTGGCGCACATTTTAGTTTTTACTTATATTAAAACATAACCGTCATTTTCCATTTTAATCATTTTCAGACAGTCAGCCTGACTTTTTTGTTTGTACGTAGATTAAGTGGTCATAATGGTTTTATTCTCTTTTTATTGAAATAATATATATATTTTTTTATATATCATCCAAAATCATTGTGCTACCTCTAATTGTTATGCTATTGTGCAGTACTTTTGTTGATTTGCTTATTTCCGTCTTTTCTCCCTTTATCAAGACTCATTAAATATGTCATTCAAAAAGTCGCAAGGAGTTGACTTGTCTCTGTCATCTACAGAGCAACAAACTAAGGTTCACACTCTATTTTTTTTCCAATTCGAATCATTTATTTTTATTACTATTATTATATGCCTCATTTCATAATAATTAAGGAACTAGAGTTTGATGTACTTTGAGAAAGTTGAAATACTAAGCTTTTATGTTTGACTAGTAACAATAGAATAGAAAAGAAATATAAAGTAGTGTTTTTGTAGCTTGATATATATGCATGCATGTGTTTAAAATGTAATCGTAATTCATTTCTTTGTGATATTCGTCAGATCAATGAGGTGCGAAAATTAATTGGTCCTGCTCTTAACAAATTTCCAACAATGTGTTCGGATGCATCAATTCTAAGATTTCTGAGAGCACGAAATTGGCATACAAAAAGGTCAGCCAAAATGCTCAAAGAAGCATTAATATGGAGATTAGAAAACAAACCAAACATGATCCGTTGGGTACGTAATTAATATACAAAACAATTAATGAATTATATACTCCATGTTAATTTTTATGTCTTATCATATAAAAATAATAGGATGATATTGCTAAACAAGCAGAACCTGGAAAAGTTTACAAAGCCAACTATTTTGACAAGTATGGAAGGACTGTGCTTGTCATGAAGCCTGGAATACCGGTACGTATGTATCTATAATATATATATAGGAAGAAATACATAGTATTTTTATTTAATTTGTTGTTGATGATGATATATATATATATATATATATATATATATATATATCCTATTCAATTGAATTCAGAATCCTTACTCCGTAGAGATGCAAATGAGATATCTAATTTATTGCATGGAGAATTCTATATTGGATCTAAAATCTGGTCAGGAGCAAATGGTTTGGTTGATCGATTTTGAAGGATGGAACATGTCTAGCATCTCAGTAAAGGTGACTAGGGAAACAGCACGTCTTCTGCAAGATTGTTATCCAGAGAGGCTAGGTCTTGCAATCCTTTATAATCCACCAAAAGTTTTTGAGTCCTTCTGGATTGTAAGTAGCTAAAAGAAATAATTACGTTAATTTTAATTTAAATTTTTCACATGATGAATTCTTTACATTGTAGTTGGTAAAACCATTCCTTGAGAAGAGGACATACAAGAAAGTGAAGTTTGTGTATCCAAATGATGTAGATACTCAAAAAGTTATGGAAGATTTGTTTGATATGGAGAAGCTTGAATCATGTTTTGGAGGAAAATGGACACATGATTTTGATTATGTCACTTACTCTAATCGCATGAGAGAGGGGGATAAGATGATGACTGATTTTGTTATTTCTGGTGCTCCTTTGCCCTCTGACCAATTCCAATTGTCTACGGATGAAACAACATCCAATTTCAAAACTTCACACGACACCAGTGAAAATCATCCAAATATTGATGACATAAAACAAACCGACTAAACAATCTTCATACATTCATTATCTACTTGTTGTAATTTTTGTACACACACATTATATGAATCTCAATTTTATTTAATTCATCTTCTTTTTTTTCCCTTTAATTCTATCAAAAAAAATATTCAGATGATCCTAAAATAAAATATGCAAAACACTCATATATATATATATTTGTCAACTTTTCATTTACAAAGTCACGTAAACTACTATTGTATTTCGTCTTTTGAAAGAATTGTTTTAAGGTTTATTTTCAGTATTTATTTGACATAGTTTATTTGGTAAATTCTAGTTTCAAATGAAGTTTCAATAAATGTAACGTTGAAGGGGTTTTTGTGAAAAATTTGAAATTCAAACGGGCATAAAACGTGCATCCGATATACGTTCGAGACGATTTCTATTCCAACTTGATTTTTTTTTATATCTACACGAAAAAGAACCACACACTACCATATGATTTATAGTTTTACGTTTATCGATTTTTTAACCATATATATCGCAAAATTATAAGGAATAAATGAAAGTTAAATCAGATAAATGGAATGAGTTTACACATAGATCTCAAAATAATAAGCAACTTTTAAAAAAGAATCGCCTCCAAATGATACTCGAACAAAAAGTTACAGCCATTTGAAGTTTCAACAACTGTAATGTTAAAGGGGTAGTTGTGAAAATTTGAACTTCAAACTGAACGGACGTCCACAAAAAAATTTGGCATTTTTGACGTCGGAATCCGGATCACCCAAAAAATGGTTTCTATAGCACACGAAAATCGTCGAAATGAGGGGTATGCTCGCTTGGGGGCTCGTTTGACCTTCAAAATGGGTCAGACGGGCCGTGAGGGCCAACCGGATGCATAGACAAGGTCTTGACGGACGTCCACAAAAAAATTTGGCATTTTTTGTATTTTTTATTTCCCGATCATTGGAAGCAATCTTCACAGGCACAAGGATCTCCTCACAGCAACCTCCACTACGATAGAAACCGACAATGACGTCGGAATCCGGATCACCCAAAAATGGTTTGCTATAGCACACGAAAATCGTCGAAATGAGGGGTATTCTCGCTTCGGGGCTCGTTTGAACTTCAAAATGAGTCGGACGGGCCGTGAGGGCAAACCGGATGCATATAAAATGTCTCTACGGATGTCCACAAAAAATTTGGCATTTTTGACGTCGGAACACGAAAATAATCGAAATGAGGGGTATGCTCGCTTCGGGGCTCGTTTGACCTTCCAAATGGGTCGGAAAAGCCGTGATGGCCAACCGTATGCATAGACAAGGTCTTGACGGACCTCCACGAAAAAATTAGGCATTTTTGACATCGGAATCCGGATCACCAAAAAAATGGTGTGCTATAGTACACGAAAATCGTCGAAATGAGGCGTATGCTCGCTTCGGGGCTCGTTTGACCTTCCAAATGGGTCGGACAAGCCGTAATGGCCAACCGTATGCATAGACAAGGTCTTGACGGACGTCCACGAAAAAATTTGGCATTTTTGACGTCGAAATCCGGATCACCCAAAAAATGGTGTGCTATAGCACAAGAAAATCATCGAAATGAGGGGTATGCTCGCTTCGGGGCTCGTTTGACCTTCCAAATGGGTCGGACAAGCCGTGATGGCCAACCGTATGCATATACAAGGTCTTGACGGACGTCCACGAAAAAATTTGGCATTTTTAACGTCGGAATCCGGATCACCCAAAAAATGGTGTGCTATAGCACACGAAAATCGTCAAAATGAGGGGTATGCTCGCTTCGGGGCTCGTTTGACCTTCCAAATGGGTCGGACAAGACGTGATGGCCAACCGTACGCATAGACAAGGTCTTGAAGGACGTCCACGAAAAAATTTGGCATTTTTTACGTCGGAATCCGGATCACCCAAAAAATGGTGTGTTATAGCACACGCAAATCGTCGAAATGAGGGGTATGCTCGCTTCGGGGCTCGTTTGACCTTCCAAATGGGTCGGAAAAGCCGTGATGGAAAACCGTATGCATTGAAAAGTTCTTGACGGACGTCCACGAAAATATTTGGACTTTTTGACGTCGGAATCCGGATCACCCAAAAAATGGTGTTCTATAGCACACGAAAATCGTCAAAATGAGGGGTATGCTCGCTTCGGGGCTCGTTTGACCTTCCAAATGAGTCGAACAAGCCGTGATGACCAACCGTATGCATAAACAAGGTCTTGACGGACGTCCACGAAAAAATTTGGCATTTTTGACGTCGGAAGCCGGATCACCCAAAAAATGGTGTGCTATAGCACACGAAAATCGTCAAAATGAGGGGTATGCTCGCTTCGGGGCTCGTTTGACCTTTCAAATGGGTCGTACAAGACGTGATGGCAAACCTTATGCATAGACAAGGTCTTGACGGACGTCCACGAAAAAATTTGGCATTTTTGACGTCGAAATCCGGATCACCCAAAAAATGGTGTGCTATAGCACACGAAAATCGTCGAAATGAGGCGTATGCTCGCTTCAGGGCTCGTTTGACCCTCCAAATGGGTCGGACAAGCCGTGATGGGCAACCGTATGCATAGACAAGGTCTTGACGGACGTCCACGAAAAAATTTGGCATTTTTGACGTCGGAATCCGGATCACCTAAAAAAAGGTGTGCAATAGCACACGAAAATCGTCGAAATGAGGCGTATGCTCGCTTCAGGGCTCGTTTGACCCTCCAAATGGGTCGGACAAGCCGTGATGGCCAACCGTATGCATAGACAAGGTCTTGACGGACGTCTACGAAAAAATTTGGCATTTTTGACGTCGGAATCAGGATCACCCAAAAAATGGTGTGCAAATAGCACACGAAAATCGTCGAAATGAGGCGTATGCTCGCTTCAGGGCTCGTTTTACCCTCCAAATGGGTCGGACAAGCCGTGATGGCCAACCGTATGCATAGACAAGGTCTTGACGGACGTCCACGAAAAAATTTGGCATTTTTAACACGGAATCCGGATCACCCAAAAAATGGTGTGCTATAGCACACGAAAATCGTCGAAATGAGGCGTATGCTCGCTTCGGGACTCGTTTGACCCTCCAAATGGGTCGCACAAGCCGTGATGGCCAACCGTATGCATAGACAAGGTCTTGAAGGACGTCCACGAAAAAATTTGGCATTTTTGACGTCGGAATCCGGATCACCCAAAAAATGGTGTGCTATAGCACACGAAAATCGTCGAAATGAGGCGTATGCTCGCTTCATGGCTCGTTTGACCCTCCAAATGGGTCGGACAAGCCGTGATGGCCAACCGTATGCATAGACAAGGTCTTGACGGACGTCCACGAAAAAATTTGGCATTTTTGACGTCGGAATCAGGATCACCCAAAAAATGGTGTGCAAATAGCACACGAAAATCGTCGAAATGAGGCGTATGCTCGCTTCAGTGCTCGTTTGACCCTCCAAATGGGTCGGACAAGCCGTGATGGCCAACCTTATGTATAGACAAGGTCTTGACGGACGTCCACGAAAAAATTTGGCATTTTTGACGTCGGAATCCGGATCACCCAAAAAATGGTGTGCTATAGCACACGAAAATCGTCGAAATGAGGTGTATGCTCGCTTCGGGGCTCGTTTGACCCTCCAAATGGGTCGGACAAGCCGTGATGGGCAACCGTATGCATAGACAAGGTCTTGAAGGACATCCACGAAAAAATTTGGCATTTTTGACGTCGGAATCCGGATCATCCAAAAAATGGTGTGCTATAGAACACGAAAATCGTAGAAATGAGGTGTATGCTCGCTTCGGGGCTCGTTTGACCCTCCAAATAGGTTGGACAAGCCGTGATTTCCAACCGTATGCATAGACAAGGTCTTGACGGACGTCCACGAAAAAATTTGACATTTTTGACGCCGGAATCCGGATCACCCAAAAAATGGTGTGCAATAGCACACGAAAATCGTCGAAATGAGGCGTATGCTCGCTTTGGGGCTCGTTTGACCCTCCAAATGGGTCGGACAAGCCATGATGGCCAACCGTATGCATAGACAAGGTCTTGAAGGACGTCCACGAAAAAATTTGGCATTTTTGACGTCGGAATCCGGATCACCCAAAAAATGGTGTGCTATAGCACACGAAAATCGTAGAAATGAGGTGTATGCTCGCTTCGGGGCTCGTTTGACCCTCCAAATGGGTCGGACAAGCCGTGATGGCGAACCGTATGCATAGACAAGGTCTTGACGGACGTCCACGAAAAATTTAGCATTTTTGATGTCGGAATCCGGATCACCCAAAAAATGGTGTTCTATAGCACACGAAAATCGTCAAAATGAGGGGTATGCTCGCTTCGGGGCTCGTTTGACCTTCCAAATGGGTCGAACAAGCCGTGATGGCCAACCGTATGCATAAACAAGGTCTTGACGGACGTCCACGAAAAAATTTGGCATTTTTGACGTCGGAAGCCGGATCACCCAAAAAATGGTGTGCTATAGCACACGAAAATCGTCAAAATGAGGGGTATGCTCGCTTCGGGGCTCGTTTGACCTTTCAAATGGGTCGTACAAGACGTGATGGCAAACCTTATGCATAGACAAGGTCTTGACGGACGTCCACGAAAAAATTTGGCATTTTTGACGTCGAAATCCGGATCACCCAAAAAATGGTGTGCTATAGCACACGAAAATCGTCGAAATGAGGCGTATGCTCGCTTCAGGGCTCGTTTGACCCTCCAAATGGGTCGGACAAGCCATGATGGGCAACCGTATGCATAGACAAGGTCTTGACGGACGTCCACGAAAAAATTTGGCATTTTTGACGTCGGAATCCGGATCACCCAAAAAAAGGTGTGCAATAGCACACGAAAATCGTCGAAATGAGGCGTATGCTCGCTTCAGGGCTCGTTTGACCCTCCAAATGGGTCGGACAAGCCGTGATGGCGAACCGTATGCATAGACAAGGTCTTGACGGACGTCCACGAAAAATTTAGCATTTTTGATGTCGGAATCCGGATCACCCAAAAAATGTTGTGCTATAGCACACGAAAATCGTCGAAATGAGGCGTATGCTCGCTTCGGGGCTCGTTTGACCCTCCAAATGGGTCGGACAGGCTGTGATGGCCAACCGTATGCATAGACAAGGTCTTGACGGACATCCACAAAAAAATTTGGCATTTTTGACGTCGGAATATGGATCACCCAAAAAATGGTGTGCTACGAAAATCATCGAAATGAGGTGTATGCTCGCTTCGGGGCTCGTTTGACCCTCCAAATGAGTCGGACAAGGCGTGATGGCCAATCATATGCATAGAAAAGGTCTTGACGGACGTCCACGAAAAAATTTGGCATTTTTGACGTCGGAATCCGGAACACCCAAAACATGGTGTGCTATAGCACACGAAAATCGTCGAAATGAGGCGTATGCTCGCTTCGGGGCTCGTTTGACCTTCCAAATGGGTCGGAAAATCCGTGATGGCCAACCGTATGCATAGACAACGTCTTGACGAACGTCCACGAACAAATTTGGCATTTTTGACGTCGGAATCCCGATCACCCAAAAAATGGTGTGCAATAGCACACGAAAATTGTCGATTTGAGGCGTATGCTCGCTTCGGGGCTTGTTTGACCTTCCAAATGGGTTGGAAAGACCGTGATGGCCAACCGTATGCATAGACAACGTCTTGACGGACGTCCAGGAACAAATTTGGCATTTTTGACGTCGGAATCCCGATCACCCAAAAAATGGTGTGCAATAGCACACGAAAATCGTCGAAATGAGGCGTATGCTCGCTTCGGGGCTCGTTTGACCTTCCAAATGGATCGGAAAAGCCGTGATGGCCAACCGTATGCATAGACAACGCCTTGACGGACGTCCACGAACAAATTTGGCATTTTTGACGTCGGAATCCCGATCACCCAAAAGATGGTGTGCATTGGCACACAAAAATCATCGAAATGAGGCGTATGCTCGCTTCGGGGCTCGTTTGACCTTCCAAATGGGTCGGAAAAGCCGTGATTGCCAACCGTATGCATAGACAATGTCTTGACGGACGTCCACGAACAAATTTGGCATTTTTGACGTGGGAATCCCGATCACCCACAAAATGGTGTGCAATAGCACACGAAAATCGTCGAAATGAGGCGTATGCTCGCTTCGGGACTCGTTTGACCTTCCAAATGGGTCGGAAAAGCCGCGATGGCCAACCGTATGCATAGACAACGTCTTGACGGACGTCCACGAACAAATTTGGCATTTTTGACATCGGAATCCCGATCACCCAAAAAATGGTGTGCAATAGCACACGTAAATCGTCGAAATTAGGCGTATGCTCGTTTCGGGGCTCGTTTGACCTTCCAAATGGGTCGGAAAAGCCGTGATTGCCAACCGTATGCATAGACAACGTCTTGACGGACGTCCACGAACAAATTTTGCATTTTTGACGTCGGAATCTCGATCACCCAAAAACTGGTGTGCAATAGCACACGAAAATCGTTGAAATGAGGCGTATGCTCGCTTCGGGGCTCGTTTGACCTTCCAAATGGGTCGGAAAAGCCGTGATGGCCAACCGTATGCATAGACAACGTCTTGACGGACGTCCACGAACAAATTTGGCATTTTTGACGTCGAAATCCCGATCACCCAAAAAATGGTGTGCAATAGCACACGAAAATCGTCAAAATGAGGCGTATTCTTGCTTCGGGGCTCGTTTGACCTTCCAAATGGGTCGGAAAAGCTGTGATGGCCAACCGTATGCATAGACAACATCTTGACGGACGTCCACGAACAAATTTGGCATTTTTGACGTCGGAATCCCGATCACCCAAAAAATGGTGTGCAATAGCACACGAAAATCATCAAAATGAGGCGTATGCTCGCTTCGGGGGTCGTTTGACCTTCCAAATGGGTCGGAAAAGCCGTGATGGCCAACCGTATGCATAGACAACGTCTTGACGGACGTCCACGAACAAATTTAGCATTTTTGACGTCGGAATCTCGATCACCCAAAGAATGGTGTGCAATAGCACACGAAAATCGTCGAAATGAGGCGTATGCTCGCTTCAGGGCTCGTTCGACCTTCCAAATGGGTCGGAAAAGCCGTGATAGCCAACTGTATGCATAGACAACATCTTGACGGACGTCCACGAACAAATTTGGCATTTTTGACGTCGAAATCCCGATCACCCAAAAAATGGTGTGCATTGGCACACGAAAATCGTCGAAATGAGGCGTATGCTCGCTTCGGGGCTTGTTTGACATTCCAAATGGGTCGGAAAAGCCGTGATGGCCAACCGTATGCATAGACAACGTCTTGACGGACGTCCACGAACAAATTTGGCTTTTTTAACGTCAGAATCCCGATCACCCAAAAATGGTGTGTAATAGCACACGAAAATCGTTGAAATGAGGCGTATGCTCGCTTCGGGGCTCGTTTGACCTTCCAAATGGGTCGGAAAAGCCGTGATGTCCAACCGTATGCATGGACAACGTCTTGATGTACGTCCACGAACAAATTTGGCATTTTTGACGTCGGAATCCCGATCACCCAAAAAATGGTGTGCAATAGCACACGAAAATCGTCAAAATGAGGCGTATGCTCGCTTCGGGGCTCGTTTGACCTTCCAAATGGGTTGGAAAAGCCGTGATGGCCAACCGTATGCATAGACAACGTCTTGACGGACGTCCACGAACAAATTTGGCATTTTTGACGTCGAAATCCCGATCACCCAAAAAATGGTGTGCAATAGCACACAAAAATCGTCAAAATGAGGCGTATGCTCGCTTCGGGGCTCGTTTGACCTTCCAAATGGGTCGAAAAAGCCGTGATGGCCAACCGTATGCATAGACAACGTCTTGACGGACGTCCACGAACAAATTTGGCATTTTTGACGTCGGAATCCCGATCACCCAAAAAATGGTGTGCAATAGCACACGAAAATCGTCAAAATGAGGCGTATGCTCGCTTCGGGGCTCGTTTGACCTTCCAAATGGGTCGGAAAAGCCGTGATGGCCAACCGTATGCATAGACAACGTCTTGACGGACGTCCACGAACAAATTTGGCATTTTTGACGTCGGAATCCCTATCACCCAAAAAATGGTGTGCAATAGCACACGAAAATCATCAAAATGAGGCTTATGCTCGCTTCGGGGCTCGTTTGACCTTCCAAATGGGTCGGAAAAGCCGTGATGGCCAACCGTATGCATAGACAACGTCTTGACGGACGTCCACGAACAAATTTGGCATTTTTGACGTCGGAATCCCGATCACCCAAAAAATGGTGTGCAATAGCACACGAAAATCGTCAAAATGAGGCGTATGCTCGCTTCGGGGCTCGTTTGACCTTCCAAATGGGTCGGAAAAGCCGTGATGGCCAACCGTATGCATAGACAACGTCTTGACGGACGTCCACGAACAAATTTGGCATTTTTGACGTCGGAATCCCGATCACCCAAAAAATGGTGTGCAATAGCACACGAAAATCGTCAAAATGAGGCGTATGCTCGCTTCGGGGCTCGTTTGACCTTCCAAATGGGTCGGAAAAGCCGTGATGGCCAACCGTATGCATAGACAACGTCTTGACGGACGTCCACGAACAAATTTGGCATTTTTGACGTCGGAATCCCGATCACCCAAAAAATGGTGTGCAATAGCACACGAAAATCGTCAAAATGAGGCGTATGCTCGCTCCGGGGCTCGTTTGACCTTCCAAATGGGTCGAAAAAGCCGTGATGGCCAACCGTATGCATAGACAACGTCTTGACGGACGTCCACGAACAAATTTGGCATTTTTGACGTCGGAATCCCGATCACCCAAAAAATGGTGTGCAATAGCACACGAAAATCGTCAAAATGAGGCGTATGCTCGCTTCGGGGCTCGTTTGACCTTCCAAATGGGTCGAAAACCCGTGATGGCCAACCGTATGCATAGACAACGTCTTGACGGACGTCCACGAACAAATTTGGCATTTTTGACGTCGGAATCCCGATCACCCAAAAAATGGTGTGCAATAGCACACGAAAATCGTCAAAATGAGGCGTATGCTCGCTTCGGGGCTCGTTTGACCTTCCAAATGGGTCGGAAAAGCCGTGATGGCCAACCGTATGCATAGACAACGTCTTGACGGACGTCCACGAACAAATTTGGCATTTTTGACGTCGAATCCCGATCACCCAAAAAATGGTGTGCAATAGCACACGAAAATCGTCAAAATGAGGCGTATGCTCGCTTCGGGGCTCGTTTGACCTTCCAAATGGCCAAGAAAAGCCGTGATGGCCAACCGTATGCATAGACAACGTCTTGACGGACGTCCACGAACAAATTTGGCATTTTTGACGTCGGAATCCCGATCACCCAAAAAATGGTGTGCAATAGCACACGAAAATCGTCAAAATGAGGCGTATGCTCGCTTCGGGGCTCGTTTGACCTTCCAAATGGGTCGGAAAAGCCGTGATGGCCAACCGTATGCATAGACAACGTCTTGACGGACGTCCACGAACAAATTTGGCATTTTTGACGTCGGAATCCCGATCACCCAAAAAATGGTGTGCAATAGCACACGAAAATCGTCAAAATGAGGCGTATGCTCGCTTCGGGGCTCGTTTGACCTTCCAAATGGGTCGAAAAAGCCGTGATGGCCAACCGTATGCATAGACAACGTCTTGACGGACGTCCACGAACAAATTTGGCATTTTTGACGTCGGAATCCCGATCACCCAAAAAATGGTGTGCAATAGCACACGAAAATCGTCAAAATGAGGCGTATGCTCGCTTCGGGGCTCGTTTGACCTTCCAAATGGTCCAGAAAAGCCGTGATGGCCAACCGTATGCATAGACAACGTCTTGACGGACGTCCACGAACAAATTTGGCATTTTTGACGTCGGAATCCCGATCACCCAAAAAATGGTGTGCAATAGCACACGAAAATCGTCAAAATGAGGCGTATGCTCGCTTCGGGGCTCGTTTGACCTTCCAAATGGGTCAGAAAACCCGTGATGGCCAACCGTATGCATAGACAACGTCTTGACGGACGTCCACGAACAAATTTGGCATTTTTGACGTCGGAATCCCGATCACCCAAAAAATGGTGTGCAATAGCACACGAAAATCGTCAAAATGAGGCGTATGCTCGCTCGGGGCTCGTTTGACCTTCCAAATGGTCCCAGAAAACCGTGATGGCCAACCGTATGCATAGACAACGTCTTGACGGACGTCCACGAACAAATTTGGCATTTTTGACGTCGGAATCCCGATCACCCAAAAAATGGTGTGCAATAGCACACGAAAATCGTCAAAATGAGGCGTATGCTCGCTTCGGGGCTCGTTTGACCTTCCAAATGGGTCGGAAAAGCCGTGATGGCCAACCGTATGCATAGACAACGTCTTGACGGACGTCCACGAACAAATTTGGCATTTTTGACGTCGGAATCCCGATCACCCAAAAAATGGTGTGCAATAGCACACGAAAATCGTCAAAATGAGGCGTATGCTCGCTTCGGGGCTCGTTTGACCTTCCAAATGGCCCAGAAAAGCCGTGATGGCCAACCGTATGCATAGACAACGTCTTGACGGACGTCCACGAACAAATTTGGCATTTTTGACGTCGGAATCCCGATCACCCAAAAAATGGTGTGCAATAGCACACGAAAATCGTCAAAATGAGGCGTATGCTCGCTTCGGGGCTCGTTTGACCTTCCAAATGGGTCGAAAAGCCGTGATGGCCAACCGTATGCATAGACAACGTCTTGACGGACGTCCACGAACAAATTTGGCATTTTTGACGTCGGAATCCTGATCACCCAAAAAATGGTGTGCAATAGCACACGAAAATCGTCAAAATGAGGCGTATGCTCGCTTCGGGGCTCGTTTGACCTTCCAAATGGGTCGGAAAAGCCGTGATGGCCAACCGTATGCATAGACAACGTCTTGACGGACGTCCACGAAAAATTTGGCATTTTTGACGTCGGAATCTCGATCACCCAAAAATGGTGTGCAATAGCACACGAAAATCGTCAAAATGAGGCGTATGCTCGCTTCGGGGCTCGTTTGACCTTCCAAATGGGTCAGAAAAGCCGTGATGGCCAACCGTATGCATAGACAACGTCTTGACGGACGTCCACGAACAAATTTGGCATTTTTGACGTCGGAATCCCGATCACCCAAAAAATGGTGTGCAATAGCACACGAAAATCGTCAAAATGAGGCGTATGCTCGCTTCGGGGCTCGTTTGACCTTCCAAATGGCCCAGAAAAGCCGTGATGGCCAACCGTATGCATAGAAAACGTCTTGACGGACGTCCACGAACAAATTTGGCATTTTTGACGTCGGAATCCCGATCACCCAAAAAATGGTGTGCAATAGCACACGAAAATCGTCAAAATGAGGCGTATGCTCGCTTCGGGGCTCGTTTGACCTTCCAAATGGGCCAGAAAAGCCGTGATGGCCAACCGTATGCATAGACAACGTCTTGACGGACGTCCACGAACAAATTTGGCATTTTTGACGTCGGAATCCCGATCACCCAAAAAATGGTGTGCAATAGCACACGAAAATCGTCAAAATGAGGCGTATGCTCGCTTCGGGGCTCGTTTGACCTTCCAAATGGGTCAGAAAAGCCGTGATGGCCAACCGTATGCATAGACAACGTCTTGACGGACGTCCACGAACAAATTTGGCATTTTTGACGTCGGAATCCCGATCACCCAAAAAATGGTGTGCAATAGCACACGAAAATCGTCAAAATGAGGCGTATGCTCGCTTCGGGGCTCGTTTGACCTTCCAAATGGCCCAGAAAACCCGTGATGGCCAACCGTATGCATAGACAACGTCTTGACGGACGTCCACGAACAAATTTGGCATTTTTGACGTCGGAATCCCGATCACCCAAAAAATGGTGTGCAATAGCACACGAAAATCGTCAAAATGAGGCGTATGCTCGCTCCGGGGCTCGTTTGACCTTCCAAATGGCCCAGAAAAGCCGTGATGGCCAACCGTATGCATAGACAACGTCTTGACGGACGTCCACGAACAAATTTGGCATTTTTGACGTCGGAATCTCGATCACCCAAAAAATGGTGTGCAATAGCACACGAAAATCGTCAAAATGAGGCGTATGCTCGCTTCGGGGCTCGTTTGACCTTCCAAATTGGTCGGAAAAGCCGTGATGGCCAACCGTATGCATAGACAACGTCTTGACGGACGTCCACGAACAAATTTGGCATTTTTGACGTCGGAATCTCGATCACCCAAAAAATGGTGTGCAATAGCACACGAAAATCGTCAAAATGAGGCGTATGCTCGCTCGGGGCTCGTTTGACCTTCCAAATGGGTCAGAAAACCCGTGATGGCCAACCGTATGCATAGACAACGTCTTGACGGACGTCCACGAACAAATTTGGCATTTTTGACGTCGGAATCCCAATCACCCAAAAAATGGTGTGCAATAGCACACGAAAATCGTCAAAATGAGGCGTATGCTCGCTCCGGGGCTCGTTTGACCTTCCAAATGGCCCAGAAAACCCGTGATGGCCAACCGTATGCATAGACAACGTCTTGACGGACGTCCACGAACAAATTTGGCATTTTTGACGTCGGAATCCCGATCACCCAAAAAATGGTGTGCAATAGCACACGAAAATCGTCAAAATGAGGCGTATGCTCGCTCCGGGGCTCGTTTGACCTTCCAAATGGCCCAGAAAACCCGTGATGGCCAACCGTATGCATAGACAACGTCTTGACGGACGTCCACGAACAAATTTGGCATTTTTGACGTCGGAATCCCGATCACCCAAAAAATGGTGTGCAATAGCACACGAAAATCGTCAAAATGAGGCGTATGCTCGCTCCGGGGCTCGTTTGACCTTCCAAATGGCCCAGAAAACCCGTGATGGCCAACCGTATGCATAGACAACGTCTTGACGGACGTCCACGAACAAATTTGGCATTTTTGACGTCGGAATCCTGATCACCCAAAAAATGGTGTGCAATAGCACACGAAAATCGTCAAAATGAGGCGTATGCTCGCTCCGGGGCTCGTTTGACCTTCCAAATGGCCCAGAAAACCCGTGATGGCCAACCGTATGCATAGACAACGTCTTGACGGACGTCCACGAACAAATTTGGCATTTTTGACGTCGGAATCCCGATCACCCAAAAAATGGTGTGCAATAGCACACGAAAATCGTCAAAATGAGGCGTATGCTCGCTCCGGGGCTCGTTTGACCTTCCAAATGGCCCAGAAAACCCGTGATGGCCAACCGTATGCATAGACAACGTCTTGACGGACGTCCACGAACAAATTTGGCATTTTTGACGTCGGAATCCCGATCACCCAAAAAATGGTGTGCAATAGCACACGAAAATCGTCAAAATGAGGCGTATGCTCGCTCCGGGGCTCGTTTGACCTTCCAAATGGCCCAGAAAACCCGTGATGGCCAACCGTATGCATAGACAACGTCTTGACGGACGTCCACGAACAAATTTGGCATTTTTGACGTCGGAATCCCGATCACCCAAAAAATGGTGTGCAATAGCACACGAAAATCGTCAAAATGAGGCGTATGCTCGCTCCGGGGCTCGTTTGACCTTCCAAATGGCCCAGAAAACCCGTGATGGCCAACCGTATGCATAGACAACGTCTTGACGGACGTCCACGAACAAATTTGGCATTTTTGACGTCGGAATCCCGATCACCCAAAAAATGGTGTGCAATAGCACACGAAAATCGTCAAAATGAGGCGTATGCTCGCTCCGGGGCTCGTTTGACCTTCCAAATGGCCCAGAAAACCCGTGATGGCCAACCGTATGCATAGACAACGTCTTGACGGACGTCCACGAACAAATTTGGCATTTTTGACGTCGGAATCCCGATCACCCAAAAAATGGTGTGCAATAGCACACGAAAATCGTCAAAATGAGGCGTATGCTCGCTCCGGGGCTCGTTTGACCTTCCAAATGGCCCAGAAAACCCGTGATGGCCAACCGTATGCATAGACAACGTCTTGACGGACGTCCACGAAAAAATTTGGCATTTTTGACGTCGGAATCCCGATCACCCAAAAAATGGTGTGCAATAGCACACGAAAATCGTCAAAATGAGGCGTATGCTCGCTCCGGGGCTCGTTTGACCTTCCAAACGGCCCAGAAAACCCGTGATGGCCAACCGTATGCATAGACAACGTCTTGACGGACGTCCACGAACAAATTTGGCATTTTTGACGTCGGAATCCCGATCACCCAAAAAATGGTGTGCAATAGCACACGAAAATCGTCAAAATGAGGCGTATGCTCGCTCCGGGGCTCGTTTGACCTTCCAAATGGCCCAGAAAACCCGTGATGGCCAACCGTATGCATAGACAACGTCTTGACGGACGTCCACGAACAAATTTGGCATTTTTGACGTCGGAATCCCGATCACCCAAAAAATGGTGTGCAATAGCACACGAAAATCGTCAAAATGAGGCGTATGCTCGCTCCGGGGCTCGTTTGACCTTCCAAATGGCCCAGAAAACCCGTGATGGCCAACCGTATGCATAGACAACGTCTTGACGGACGTCCACGAACAAATTTGGCATTTTTGACGTCGGAATCCCGATCACCCAAAAAATGGTGTGCAATAGCACACGAAAATCGTCAAAATGAGGCGTATGCTCGCTCCGGGGCTCGTTTGACCTTCCAAATGGCCCAGAAAACCCGTGATGGCCAACCGTATGCATAGACAACGTCTTGACGGACGTCCACGAACAAATTTGGCATTTTTGACGTCGGAATCCCGATCACCCAAAAAATGGTGTGCAATAGCACACGAAAATCGTCAAAATGAGGCGTATGCTCGCTCCGGGGCTCGTTTGACCTTCCAAATGGCCCAGAAAACCCGTGATGGCCAACCGTATGCATAGACAACGTCTTGACGGACGTCCACGAACAAATTTGGCATTTTTGACGTCGGAATCCCGATCACCCAAAAAATGGTGTGCAATAGCACACGAAAATCGTCAAAATGAGGCGTATGCTCGCTCCGGGGCTCGTTTGACCTTCCAAATGGCCCAGAAAACCCGTGATGGCCAACCGTATGCATAGACAACGTCTTGACGGACGTCCACGAACAAATTTGGCATTTTTGACGTCGGAATCCCGATCACCCAAAAAATGGTGTGCAATAGCACACGAAAATCGTCAAAATGAGGCGTATGCTCGCTCCGGGGCTCGTTTGACCTTCCAAATGGCCCAGAAAACCCGTGATGGCCAACCGTATGCATAGACAACGTCTTGACGGACGTCCACGAACAAATTTGGCATTTTTGACGTCGGAATCCCGATCACCCAAAAAATGGTGTGCAATAGCACACGAAAATCGTCAAAATGAGGCGTATGCTCGCTCCGGGGCTCGTTTGACCTTCCAAATGGCCCAGAAAACCCGTGATGGCCAACCGTATGCATAGACAACGTCTTGACGGACGTCCACGAACAAATTTGGCATTTTTGACGTCGGAATCCCGATCACCCAAAAAATGGTGTGCAATAGCACACGAAAATCGTCAAAATGAGGCGTATGCTCGCTCCGGGGCTCGTTTGACCTTCCAAATGGCCCAGAAAACCCGTGATGGCCAACCGTATGCATAGACAACGTCTTGACGGACGTCCACGAACAAATTTGGCATTTTTGACGTCGGAATCCCGATCACCCAAAAAATGGTGTGCAATAGCACACGAAAATCGTCAAAATGAGGCGTATGCTCGCTCCGGGGCTCGTTTGACCTTCCAAATGGCCCAGAAAACCCGTGATGGCCAACCGTATGCATAGACAACGTCTTGACGGACGTCCACGAACAAATTTGGCATTTTTGACGTCGGAATCCCGATCACCCAAAAAATGGTGTGCAATAGCACACGAAAATCGTCAAAATGAGGCGTATGCTCGCTCCGGGGCTCGTTTGACCTTCCAAATGGCCCAGAAAACCCGTGATGGCCAACCGTATGCATAGACAACGTCTTGACGGACGTCCACGAACAAATTTGGCATTTTTGACGTCGGAATCCCGATCACCCAAAAAATGGTGTGCAATAGCACACGAAAATCGTCAAAATGAGGCGTATGCTCGCTCCGGGGCTCGTTTGACCTTCCAAATGGCCCAGAAAACCCGTGATGGCCAACCGTATGCATAGACAACGTCTTGACGGACGTCCACGAACAAATTTGGCATTTTTGACGTCGGAATCCCGATCACCCAAAAAATGGTGTGCAATAGCACACGAAAATCGTCAAAATGAGGCGTATGCTCGCTCCGGGGCTCGTTTGACCTTCCAAATGGCCCAGAAAACCGTGATGGCCAACCGTATGCATAGACAACGTCTTGACGGACGTCCACGAACAAATTTGGCATTTTTGACGTCGGAATCCCGATCACCCAAAAAATGGTGTGCAATAGCACACGAAAATCGTCAAAATGAGGCGTATGCTCGCTCCGGGGCTCGTTTGACCTTCCAAATGGCCCAGAAAACCCGTGATGGCCAACCGTATGCATAGACAACGTCTTGACGGACGTCCACGAACAAATTTGGCATTTTTGACGTCGGAATCCCGATCACCCAAAAATGGTGTGCAATAGCACACGAAAATCGTCAAAATGAGGCGTATGCTCGCTCCGGGCTCGTTTGACCTTCCAAATGGCCCAGAAAACCCGTGATGGCCAACCGTATGCATAGACAACGTCTTGACGGACGTCCACGAACAAATTTGGCATTTTTGACGTCGGAATCCCGATCACCCAAAAAATGGTGTGCAATAGCACACGAAAATCGTCAAAATGAGGCGTATGCTCGCTCCGGGGCTCGTTTGACCTTCCAAACGGCCCAGAAAACCCGTGATGGCCAACCGTATGCATAGACAACGTCTTGACGGACGTCCACGAACAAATTTGGCATTTTTGACGTCGGAATCCCGATCACCCAAAAAATGGTGTGCAATAGCACACGAAAATCGTCAAAATGAGGCGTATGCTCGCTCCGGGGCTCGTTTGACCTTCCAAATGGCCCAGAAAACCCGTGATGGCCAACCGTATGCATAGACAACGTCTTGACGGACGTCCACGAACAAATTTGGCATTTTTGACGTCGGAATCCCGATCACCCAAAAAATGGTGTGCAATAGCACACGAAAATCGTCAAAATGAGGCGTATGCTCGCTCCGGGGCTCGTTTGACCTTCCAAATGGCCCAGAAAACCCGTGATGGCCAACCGTATGCATAGACAACGTCTTGACGGACGTCCACGAACAAATTTGGCATTTTTGACGTCGGAATCCCGATCACCCAAAAAATGGTGTGCAATAGCACACGAAAATCGTCAAAATGAGGCGTATGCTCGCTCCGGGGCTCGTTTGACCTTCCAAATGGCCCAGAAAACCCGTGATGGCCAACCGTATGCATAGACAACGTCTTGACGGACGTCCACGAACAAATTTGGCATTTTTGACGTCGGAATCCCGATCACCCAAAAAATGGTGTGCAATAGCACACGAAAATCGTCAAAATGAGGCGTATGCTCGCTCCGGGGCTCGTTTGACCTTCCAAATGGCCCAGAAAACCCGTGATGGCCAACCGTATGCATAGACAACGTCTTGACGGACGTCCACGAACAAATTTGGCATTTTTGACGTCGGAATCCCGATCACCCAAAAAATGGTGTGCAATAGCACACGAAAATCGTCAAAATGAGGCGTATGCTCGCTCCGGGGCTCGTTTGACCTTCCAAATGGCCCAGAAAAGCCGTGATGGCCAACCGTATGCATAGACAACATGTCTTGACGGACGTCCACGAACAAAATTTGGCC
>JAWZUQ010000019.1:161219-186916 GCA_034621305.1 Solanum pimpinellifolium
ATTTCATAATTCTTTTAGATGATGAACGTTTTCAATTTAAAAGACAATTAGGATAAATATGGATAAAAAGGAAGGATAGTTTTAACAAAATGATCAATATTAAGATAATTTAATTTACTATGTGAAAGAAGAAAAAATTGAAAAAAAATCAATATGTTAGGGACAAGGGAATAAATCTTAAAACACGGAATATCAAAATTAGATGACTATCTTAGAAGAAGAATAACTTAATTGATTCACCATCTTTGTGAAGCGTTGATATATTTATAATTAATGAGATTCAAACTTATGCTCAACAACATTAAAATTATGTTAAGGATCCACCAAGAGCCATCAGCTCATTCAGAATATTTGTTCATTAGGTGTTCTATGAAATTTTATGCATATACCTTTTAATTTTTACAAAGGTACATATATTTTAATACGAGGTTAATAGACGTTCGAACATCGAAAGGCTCTATGTGGATCTACCCCTGATAAAAAGTTAATTTTTTGAATAGACTAAGCTACAAGCCATTAGCAAAAGATTCAATCTCAACATGGGATGGACATGATATGGCGTGATACAATATTTGAAAATTTCAATACTGTAATTTCGATATTTGATTTGTAAAACATCATACCATCACCATACCACTTTAATCCGGTATGATTCGGTATATTGAAGTTTGGTTTCAATATTTTATGAGTATAGTAAATCGGTAACCATAATTTAACATCGATCAATATATACCCTGTACTCGTATAATATAGTATTATGAATTCGACAATTAAAAAAAAAAATTCATTTGTATCACATATACCAACACATACACATGTAGAAATATATATGTAAAATAAATTATAAACAACTCTTTTTGTTAATCATTTACAATCTAAATACATTTCAATCGAAATAGAGCATTCAACTTATATTAATACACTAAGTTGCATATTTATTATATTTAATAATATATAGGTTATTTATATAACTAGATACTTCAATATGATATTTAATATTTTCAATATGCTATATGTAAATATCAAATAACTACCTAAAAACCAAAAATAAACTAAAATGTATACAGTATCATAATATCAAAATTATGTTATAAAAATTTTAAATATAATACGATTATTTCGATATATACCACCATACCATGCCATTTCCACTTCTGATATCACCCACTTTCCCTATTTTATTTCTTTTGGTTGGTCAAAACATAAATGGACCTAATTGACAAATCAAAAAAGTTTCTGACGCTTTAGCGAAAACAATATAAAATTAAGAAAAGCAAATTAGCCATTTGGCAACGACCATATAAAGATATTTTGCCTGTGGAGAGTGAAAAGGGTCCCAATAGCAGCATACAAGAGAGAGCAAAAAGCTTTCCCAATCTATGGCTTTTTCCTAAAATGGTGTGTGAGTAAAGTAGTGTTATTGCTCTGGCGGTTGCATCAAACAGAAGCGGGGCCCAATTCCTTCTTTGCATCTACCCAGCCTGCGTCTTCTTTGTTGTCCTTTTCCGAAATCCGATACCTTATCAATAACTCTTCAGTCTCTGATTTCCGGATAAACCATGTCTAAAGCTCGAGTATACACCGATATCAATGTGCTTCGTCCTAGGGAATATTGGGATTACGAATCGCTAACTGTTCAATGGGGGTAAATATTTTCCCTTATTTAACCCTAATCGCTTTTGATTTTGTTTTTAGTTTTGGGGGTTTGTATACTGGATAATAGATTGAAATTCTTGAATTAGATGCTGTTTATTACCTTTTTTTAAAAAGATTGTTTGGTAAAATAATAACATCCACTTCTAGCATCCAAGAAAATAGTTCTTGCTTATGTTTCCTTGTTTTTTCCGTCTGAAGTAAAAAGTGGGTGTTGTAACATCCTCTTACAGCATCCAAGAACATAATTCTTGGTTTTGTTTCCTTGTTTTTTTCGTCTGAAAGAAAAGTGGGTGTGTTGTAACATCCTCTTACAGCATCCAAGAACATAATTCTTGGTTATGTTTCCTTTTTTAAAGATAAGTGGAGGTTACATAGCATTGTAACATCCACTCCAGGGGTGGGTGAAACCTGAAAACAAATGTTGGGTTTCTTATTCCTATTTTTTGTCTAATAGATAATTGTGTGATCAGTGTTAGATGCTATTTTGGCGAATTCCTGCTATCTTGAATGGAATGACTTCACATTGGAAAATACCTATTGGTTAATGCAAAACTCCTGTCTAGTCTTGTTGAACTGAGTCTGTATTTTGTGGCTCCAGATTAGGTTGGGCTTCAAGTCTTTATATGTTTGTTACTTCTATATTAGCTTCCACATGATACAATGGAAGCTAAATAACAAATATAATATACCAATTAGTTGAGTTATATACCAATTTGTTGAGTTTAAGGATTGGTCCTGCTGGTGCACATTTGGACTGAAGTAAATGTTTGTGTAAGTCTTGTAACAAGAGTGAGATTTACAACCCGTTGTGTAAAAGTTGAATTATTGAATACTTGAATGGAACAGCCCGAAGTGGAGTGGATAATTATAGAGGCTTCATTTAGTTGACACCAGTTAGTTTATTTTTGTTATTGTATAGTTCTGCTGCATTTATCAAGATGAGAGCATTTTGTGTAACAAGAACTATATAAATGTCTTGCTAAAGTGGGAGAATATAGTTTGTTAATCTTGGTTCTAGAGTACCTTGACCCTTGGCTCAACGATTAGTTTTATCTTACACAAGTATTGGTTTCAGATATGATTCTATTTGACTTACTCAACTTTAATGCACCAGCTACATTGTATTATCCTCACTAGTGCATGTCATATTATTATTGTAGTGATCAGGATGACTATGAGGTTGTTCGAAAAGTTGGAAGAGGAAAATACAGTGAAGTTTTTGAAGGTATAAATGTTAACAGCAGGGAGAAGTGCATAATCAAGATCCTGAAACCTGTTAAGAAGAAAAAGGTATGACGTTTTTGGCTGAATTAAGATTTCATTTTTCTGCTTCAAAAGGAAAAAAAATGAAGAAGTTTGCAGGAAGAGTTCTTCTGTAATGCAATACTTATTTTTTGTCTGACTTAATATCTATGGATAATCTTCAACATAATGGAAGAATCTGTATCTAACTCATATAAAGGGGCTTAGTATCTATTGAGAATCATCAACATCGACAGGCTTAATGGAAAATCTGTATTTAACTCATGAAAAAGACTACTCTCAATTATCTATCCATGTGGTTGATAGGGTGTCAAAGAAATAAGTGAAGTTTCTTTTTGGAACTTTGGAAAAAATTCAGTTATGTTGTACGAAATGCATAATGCCTAGGTTCATCTCTTGATGACATTTTTTGATCGTTTTGGTAGTGTTATGCATCCACTGTTCATACACCTTTTGTCCTCCTATCCTTTCTTTAACTTAATTTTTAAATTAACACTGTTTTAGTTTGTAATATTGTGCTTTATACGGAAAAAAAGAAAAGAATATACATGCTTTTGACTTGACATTAGCGGTATCGTGTAGATCAAAAGAGAGATAAAGATATTGCAAAATCTCTGTGGTGGACCAAATATTGTCAAACTCCTTGATATCGTCAGAGATCAGCATTCAAAAACTCCAAGCTTGATTTTTGAGTACGTGAACAGCACAGATTTCAAGGTTTTGTACCCAACGCTAACAGACTATGACATACGGTACTACATATATGAGCTTCTCAGGTAAGATGATAAACACATCAGATGGCAGTCAATATGGCTTTTATGTATTCATGCTCCCTCTCCCTGATTCTTTTTTTTTTTTAAGGAAGGTAACAGTATATACTTCCTGTCCTCTTGGTCCTCCTTTTCTGTATCTTCTTCTTCTCTCAGAACCAAGAATAGAGTTGTACTGATGTCTTAACTTACTATCTGGTCAAAACTTTGTTTGTCTCCAACATTTCCTTCTATTGCAGCTTTTCAAGGTTGTATGAGTATGAGAATTTTGGGAGTCCCCAGTTTTTCTTATGCTCAGCAACTATTTCTGAATTGAGTGGATATATTCTCATATACTATGATCAAATTATGAGATCAAACTATCAAAGTTATAACTCCTAGGCTCATCTCAAGTGGAAATTTTGGAATCCAAGATTCTGGTGCCATAAAACTGCACTAATTTGGATTCATCTTATATCTATATTTAGATAATTGGGAGTCTGTCGAATGTGTCTCGTGATCTTGGGTTAGTGGGAATGACTAAGACTGTAAACTCATATTTGTTCACCTTATCCTGCCTGCCAATACATGGATTTCAAATCCATCATCAAAAATGTAGATTTTTCTTATTGATATTGTCAGCTCATTCACTGTCTTGGTCATTCCAATTGATTACCTTTCCTCTGCAATTCGGTCTAAGTATAGCTTCTGAATGTGTTTTTTACAAGGTAAATGACCTCATAGTGAGGTGCTTACCATGTCTCTTGTTATCAGATGATATGAATTAGATTCACTGCATGCCTATTGGAAGTTGATTTTATATCTAGATTAATGGCTATGCTCGTTGTTACTCTTAACAATGTGACATTTTTTTTCTGACTTTGGATTTCTTAAGTAACTCTCTTGTATTCTTCTGATCTTATAATTGGTTAAGGAAAAAAAATTCACAATGCCATGGATATTCTCTCCTCTGTTGCTAATTGCTATTTAAATTTCATTTTCCTTTTTCACGAGTAATATTATATTCCCTTTTTGTCTGATTTGCGTGAGAGTAACTATTTGGAAATGGGGATGCTAATTATGGATCCTGTTGATTTCTATCTCGAAGTTAGTTCTTCCTTTTTGCTACATGCCTACATCACCAGCCTACCTCATCATATGTCTAGGTTTCCTTTCTTTTGCCTCCTCCTGCGAAAAAAAGAAAAGAAATTTAACTTCTAAGCTTTCTCATTGTGTATCAGCATAATTGTTTGTCAAATGCTAGATCTGTTCCTGTATACTTACTTTCCATTCGTTATTTACTCTATTAATTTCCCTTCTTTTTTGAAAGAAAAGAAAGAATCACGTTTTTGCATGACTGCTGAATTTGCTGAGGCCTTCATTTCTTGTGACAGTTGTTTAATAGACTCTTTGGGACCTATTCTGTGTACATTTTGACATGCTACCAATTTATGGAGGTCGAAAACTGAAACTTCTTATCAACCTGCAGGCACTAGATTATTGCCTTCCAGGGAATAATGCACAGGATGTCAAACCTCATAACGTTATGATAGACCATGAACTGCGGAAGCTTCGCTTGATAGATTGGGGTCTTGCCGAATTTTACACCCAGGGAAGGAATATAATGTTCGTGTGGCTTCAAGGTGAGATAATCTGCCGACAGTATGGCTGGACCGGCATAGTTGCTTTGCCAGCAACAACTTCCTACATATAGCATTGCTATTTGTAGATCCATGCTCTACTTGCAAATTATTCTCTGGACAAGTCATGAATTTTTAATCAGAAGCAAGTGACATTGTTATATATTTTTTAAGTCAGAAATAATAAAAGGACATCATTCACTTACATATACAACAACTACCCGTCAGTTCCAAACTAGTCGGGGTCGTATATGATTTTTGCTGTCCATGTTACTCCATTTAATCCCATATCTTGCGGACTTGTAAAGTTTAGAATCTCTATATTTTCTTAACTGACAAACTTCTGAAAGCTAAAACACTCCTAGAAAGTATAGGACCTACAGGAAAATTCTAAATATTTAATATATTCTCGACTAATATGTAGCATATATATAGAATTTTTTCTTCCATTGTGCCTTTCGTAAGTTCACATGGATCCTTAAAATTATAGGTCCTTAAAGACAACTTCCTTCCATGTGAATTTAGGTCTACTTCGTTTTTTAACAGCTCCACTCACCATAGTTTCACACTCAGGAGTCGTGCATCAGGAGGGGTAATGCAAGACATAACCAAATCATCTCAAGGAACAGCTGAGTCTTAAGAATACTTAAAACAATACCCATTAAAGAATACTTAAAACAATCAATGGGATTATAGGAGAAGGTTAGGAAT
Organism: Solanum pimpinellifolium; assembly: GCA_034621305.1. Taxonomy (NCBI): domain Eukaryota; kingdom Viridiplantae; phylum Streptophyta; class Magnoliopsida; order Solanales; family Solanaceae; genus Solanum; species Solanum pimpinellifolium. The sequence continues at coordinate 167,239 of JAWZUQ010000019.1, forward strand.
TGTTATGTAAACTAACTCTGTATCAGCATAGCTGCATATGGGAAATGGTTCGTACCGTAAGTTAGTGGTTCATAAACTATCAATGCTATTGAAGCAAGTCTGAGTTCTTCTTTTCTTGGCACTTCAGATACTTCAAGGGCCCTGAACTTCTAGTTGACTTGCAAGACTATGACTATTCTTTGGACATGTGGAGCCTTGGCTGCATGTTTGCAGGAATGGTGAGAAATTCTATGATTCATAATATAAGCTGTCAGTTGGTTATAGTTTTATGCTATCAGTTGTGGCCTGGGAAACTACAAACACATCCGAAAGGACTTGTTAGAAGTTTGTATTTTGCTTATTTGAAATCAATTTTCCTTTTCCTCCTGTTTCTTTGTGTCTGACCATACCTTTTACTTGGTAGATTTTCGCAAGGAACCTTTCTTTTATGGCCATGATAATCAGGATCAGCTCGTCAAAATTGCAAAGGTATGCGTAGTAACTGACCAGTGACCAATGGGTTTATATACCTTAATTTTTGTTGTTGAGTGAGAGGGGGGAGGTGATCATCTGAAAACAACCAAAGAAGTTGTTACTTCAGTTGCAAGTGAACACTCAATTTATAGAAGTAAAGCAACTGCTTGACATGGAGTTGATAGATTATTGTTGATAGGTACTTGGGACAGATGAGTTGAATGCGTACTTGCACAAGTATCAACTAGAGCTTGATCCTCAGCTAGAGGCTATGGTTGGGAGGTATGCTTCTGCTTTATCGCCAAGATAAAACTACGCTAAGGCAATTTGCAAAATAACTTAGAGCTGTGACTAAATAGGGTTACCAAGTTGATCTTAGCAACTAGCTTTAGCAGATGTGTGTCCTCTCTCATTATTGCCAAAATTCTTAGCTATTGAAGGTGAATACAATCGTCTTTCCCCTGCAGACACAGTAGGAAGCCGTGGTCCAAATTTAGCACACGAAAATCGTCAAAATGAGGCATATGCTCGCTTCGGGGCTTGTTTGACCTTCCAAATGGGTCGGAAAAGCCGTGATGGCCAACCGTATGCATAGACAACGTGTTGATAGACGTCCATGAACAAATTTGGCATTTTGACGTCGTAATCCTGATCACCCAAAAATGGTGTGCAATAGCACAAAAAAATCGTCGAAATGAGGCGTAAGCTCGCTTCGGGGCTCGTTTGACCTTCCAAATCTATCGGAAAAGCTGTGATGGCCAACCGTATGCATTGACAACGTCTTGACGGACGTCCACGAACAAATTTGGCATTTTTGACGTCGGAATCCTGATCACCCAAAAATGGTGTGCAATAGCACACGAAAATCGTCGAAATGAGGCGTATGCTCGCTTCGGGGCTCGTTTGACCTTCCAAATCTATCGGAAAAGCCGTGATGGCCAACCGTATGCATAGACAACGTCTTGACGGACATCCACGAACAAATTTGGCTTTTTTGACGTCGAAATCCCGATCACCCAAAAATTGGTGTGCAATAGCACACGAAAATTGTTGAAATGAGGCGTATGCTCGCTTCGGGGCTCGTTTGACCTTCCAAATCTATCAGAAAAGCCGTGATGGCCAACCGTATGCATAGACAACGTCTTAAAGGACATCGACGAACAAATTTGGCTTTTTTGACGTTGAAATCCCGATTACCCAAAAAATGGTGTGAAATAGCACACGAAAATCGTTGAAATGAGGCGTATGCTTGCTTCAGGGCTCGTTTGACCTTCCAAATGGGTCGGAAAAGCCGTGATGGCCAACCGTATGCATAGACAACGTCTTGACGGATGTCCACAAACAAATTTGGCTTTTTTGACGTCGAAATCCCGATCACCCAAAAAATGGTGTGCAATAGCACACGAAAATCGTTAAAATGAGGCGTATGCTCGCTTCGGGGCTCGTTTGACCTTCCAAATGGGTCAGAAAAGCCGTGATGGCCAACCGTATGCATAGACAATGTCTTGACGGACGTCCACGAACAAATTTGGCTTTTTTGACGTCGGAATCCCGATCACTAAAAAAATGGTGTGCAATAGCACAAGAAAATCGTCAAAATGAGGCGTATGCTCGCTCCGGGGCTCGTTTGACCTTCCAAATGGGTCGGAAAAGCCGTGATGGCCAACCGTATGCATAGACAACGTCTTGACGGACGTCCACGAACAAATTTGGCATTTTTGACGTCGGAATCCCGATCACCCAAAAAATGGTGTGCAATAGCACACGAAAATCGTCAAAATGAGGCGTATGCTCGCTTCGGGGCTCGTTTGACCTTCCAAATGGCCCAGAAAAGCCGTGATGGCCAACCGTATGCATAGACAACGTCTTGACGGACGTCCACGAACAAATTTGGCATTTTTGACGTCGGAATCCCGATCACCCAAAAAATGGTGTGCAATAGCACACGAAAATCGTCAAAATGAGGCGTATGCTCGCTTCGGGGCTTGTTTGACCTTCCAAATGGGCCAGAAAAGCCGTGATGGCCAACCGTATGCATAGACAACGTCTTGACGGACGTCCATGAACAAATTTGGCATTTTTGACGTCGGAATCCTGATCACCCAAAAATGGTGTGCAATAGCACACAAAAATCGTCGAAATGAGGCGTATGCTCGCTTCGGGGCTCGTTTGACCTTCCAAATCGGCCCAGAAAAGCCGTGATGGCCAACCGTATGCATAGACAACGTCTTGACGGACGTCCACGAACAAATTTGGAATTTTTGACGTCGAAATCTTGATCACCCAAAAAATGGTGTGCAAAAAATGAGGCGTCCACCAACCGTATGCATAGACAACATCTTGACGGACGTCCACGAACAAATTTGGCTTTTTTGACGTCGGAATCCCGATCACCCAAAAAATGGTGTGCAATAGCACACGAAAATCGTCAAAATGAGGCGTATGCTCGCTCCGGGGCTCGTTTGACCTTCCAAATGGCCCAGAAAAGCCCGTGATGGCCAACCGTATGCATAGACAACGTCTTGACGGACGTCCATGAACAAATTTGGCATTTTTGACGTCGGAATCCTGATCACCCAAAAATGGTGTGCAATAGCACACAAAAATCGTCGAAATGAGGCGTATGCTCGCTTCGGGGCTCGTTTGACCTTCCAAATCCCAGAAAACCCGTGATGGCCAACCGTATGCATAGACAACGTCTTGACGGACGTCCACGAACAAATTTGGCATTTTTGACGTCGGAATCCCGATCACCCAAAAAATGGTGTGCAATAGCACACGAAAATCGTCAAAATGAGGCGTATGCTCGCTTCGGGGCTCGTTTGACCTTCCAAATGGCCCAGAAAACCCGTGATGGCCAACCGTATGCATAGACAACGTCTTGACGGACGTCCACGAACAAATTTGGCATTTTTGACGTCGGAATCCGATCACCCAAAAAATGGTGTGCAATAGCACACGAAAATCGTCAAAATGAGGCGTATGCTCGCTCCGGGGCTCGTTTGACCTTCCAAATGGCCCAGAAAACCCGTGATGGCCAACCGTATGCATAGACAACGTCTTGACGGACGTCCACGAACAAATTTGGCATTTTTGACGTCGGAATCCCGATCACCCAAAAAAATGGTGTGCAATAGCACACGAAAATCGTCAAAATGAGGCGTATGCTCGCTCCGGGGCTCGTTTGACCTTCCAAATGGCCCAGAAAAGCCGTGATGGCCAACCGTATGCATAGACAACGTCTTGACGGACGTCCACGAACAAATTTGGCATTTTTGACGTCGGAATCCCGATCACCCAAAAAATGGTGTGCAATAGCACACGAAAATCGTCAAAATGAGGCGTATGCTCGCTCCGGGGCTCGTTTGACCTTCCAAATGGCCAGAAAACCCGTGATGGCCAACCGTATGCATAGACAACGTCTTGACGGACGTCCACGAACAAATTTGGCATTTTTGACGTCGAATCCGATCACCCAAAAATGGTGTGCAATAGCACACGAAAATCGTCAAAATGAGGCGTATGCTCGCTCCGGGGCTCGTTTGACCTTCCAAATGGCCCAGAAAACCCGTGATGGCCAACCGTATGCATAGACAACGTCTTGACGGACGTCCACGAACAAATTTGGCATTTTTGACGTCGGAATCCCGATCACCCAAAAAATGGTGTGCAATAGCACACGAAAATCGTCAAAATGAGGCGTATGCTCGCTCCGGGGCTCGTTTGACCTTCCAAATGGCCCAGAAAACCCGTGATGGCCAACCGTATGCATAGACAACGTCTTGACGGACGTCCACGAACAAATTTGGCATTTTTGACGTCGGAATCCCGATCACCCAAAAAATGGTGTGCAATAGCACACGAAAATCGTCAAAATGAGGCGTATGCTCGCTCGGGGCTCGTTTGACCTTCCAAACGGCCCAGAAAACCCGTGATGGCCAACCGTATGCATAGACAACGTCTTGACGGACGTCCACGAACAAATTTGGCATTTTTGACGTCGGAATCCCGATCACCCAAAAAATGGTGTGCAATAGCACACGAAAATCGTCAAAATGAGGCGTATGCTCGCTCCGGGGCTCGTTTGACCTTCCAAATGGCCCAGAAAACCCGTGATGGCCAACCGTATGCATAGACAACGTCTTGACGGACGTCCACGAACAAATTTGGCATTTTTGACGTCGGAATCCCGATCACCCAAAAAATGGTGTGCAATAGCACACGAAAATCGTCAAAATGAGGCGTATGCTCGCTCCGGGGCTCGTTTGACCTTCCAAATGGCCAGAAAACCCGTGATGGCCAACCGTATGCATAGACAACGTCTTGACGGACGTCCACGAACAAATTTGGCATTTTTGACGTCGGAATCCCGATCACCCAAAAAATGGTGTGCAATAGCACACGAAAATCGTCAAAATGAGGCGTATGCTCGCTCCGGGGCTCGTTTGACCTTCCAAATGGCCCAAAAACCCGTGATGGCCAACCGTATGCATAGACAACGTCTTGACGGACGTCCACGAACAAATTTGGCATTTTTGACGTCGGAATCCCGATCACCCAAAAAATGGTGTGCAATAGCACACGAAAATCGTCAAAATGAGGCGTATGCTCGCTCCGGGGCTCGTTTGACCTTCCAAACGGCCCAGAAAACCCGTGATGGCCAACCGTATGCATAGACAACGTCTTGACGGACGTCCACGAACAAATTTGGCATTTTTGACGTCGGAATCCCGATCACCCAAAAAATGGTGTGCAATAGCACACGAAAATCGTCAAAATGAGGCGTATGCTCGCTCCGGGGCTCGTTTGACCTTCCAAATGGCCCAGAAAACCCGTGATGGCCAACCGTATGCATAGACAACGTCTTGACGGACGTCCACGAACAAATTTGGCATTTTTGACGTCGGAATCCCGATCACCCAAAAAATGGTGTGCAATAGCACACGAAAATCGTCAAAATGAGGCGTATGCTCGCTCCGGGGCTCGTTTGACCTTCCAAATGGCCCAGAAAACCCGTGATGGCCAACCGTATGCATAGACAACGTCTTGACGGACGTCCACGAACAAATTTGGCATTTTTGACGTCGGAATCCGATCACCCAAAAAAAATGCCACACGAAAATCGTCAAAATGAGGCGTATGCTCGCTCCGGGGCTCGTTTGACCTTCCAAACGGCCCAGAAAACCCGTGATGGCCAACCGTATGCATAGACAACGTCTTGACGGACGTCCACGAACAAATTTGGCATTTTTGACGTCGGAATCCCGATCACCCAAAAAATGGTGTGCAATAGCACACGAAAATCGTCAAAATGAGGCGTATGCTCGCTCCGGGGCTCGTTTGACCTTCCAAATGGCCCAGAAAACCCGTGATGGCCAACCGTATGCATAGACAACGTCTTGACGGACGTCCACGAACAAATTTGGCATTTTTGACGTCGGAATCCCGATCACCCAAAAAATGGTGTGCAATAGCACACGAAAATCGTCAAAATGAGGCGTATGCTCGCTCCGGGGCTCGTTTGACCTTCCAAATGGGCCCAAAAACCCGTGATGGCCAACCGTATGCATAGACAACGTCTTGACGGACGTCCACGAACAAATTTGGCATTTTTGACGTCGGAATCCGATCACCCAAAAAATGGTGTGCAATAGCACACGAAAATCGTCAAAATGAGGCGTATGCTCGCTCCGGGGCTCGTTTGACCTTCCAAATGGCCCAGAAAACCCGTGATGGCCAACCGTATGCATAGACAACGTCTTGACGGACGTCCACGAACAAATTTGGCATTTTTGACGTCGGAATCCCGATCACCCAAAAAATGGTGTGCAATAGCACACGAAAATCGTCAAAATGAGGCGTATGCTCGCTCCGGGGCTCGTTTGACCTTCCAAACGGCCCAGAAAACCCGTGATGGCCAACCGTATGCATAGACAACGTCTTGACGGACGTCCACGAACAAATTTGGCATTTTTGACGTCGGAATCCCGATCACCCAAAAAATGGTGTGCAATAGCACACGAAAATCGTCAAAATGAGGCGTATGCTCGCTCCGGGGCTCGTTTGACCTTCCAAACGGCCCAGAAAACCCGTGATGGCCAACCGTATGCATAGACAACGTCTTGACGGACGTCCACGAACAAATTTGGCATTTTTGACGTCGGAATCCCGATCACCCAAAAAATGGTGTGCAATAGCACACGAAAATCGTCAAAATGAGGCGTATGCTCGCTCCGGGGCTCGTTTGACCTTCCAAACGGCCCAGAAAACCCGTGATGGCCAACCGTATGCATAGACAACGTCTTGACGGACGTCCACGAACAAATTTGGCATTTTTGACGTCGGAATCCCGATCACCAAAAAATGGTGTGCAATAGCACACGAAAATCGTCAAAATGAGGCGTATGCTCGCTCCGGGGCTCGTTTGACCTTCCAAACGGCCCAGAAAACCCGTGATGGCCAACCGTATGCATAGACAACGTCTTGACGGACGTCCACGAACAAATTTGGCATTTTTGACGTCGGAATCCCGATCACCCAAAAAATGGTGTGCAATAGCACACGAAAATCGTCAAAATGAGGCGTATGCTCGCTCCGGGGCTCGTTTGACCTTCCAAACGGCCCAGAAAACCCGTGATGGCCAACCGTATGCATAGACAACGTCTTGACGGACGTCCACGAACAAATTTGGCATTTTTGACGTCGGAATCCCGATCACCCAAAAAATGGTGTGCAATAGCACACGAAAATCGTCAAAATGAGGCGTATGCTCGCTCCGGGGCTCGTTTGACCTTCCAAATGGCCCAGAAAACCCGTGATGGCCAACCGTATGCATAGACAACGTCTTGACGGACGTCCACGAACAAATTTGGCATTTTTGACGTCGGAATCCGATCACCCAAAAAATGGTGTGCAATAGCACACGAAAATCGTCAAAATGAGGCGTATGCTCGCTCCGGGGCTCGTTTGACCTTCCAAACGGCCCAGAAAACCCGTGATGGCCAACCGTATGCATAGACAACGTCTTGACGGACGTCCACGAACAAATTTGGCATTTTTGACGTCGGAATCCCGATCACCCAAAAAATGGTGTGCAATAGCACACGAAAATCGTCAAAATGAGGCGTATGCTCGCTCCGGGGCTCGTTTGACCTTCCAAATGGCCCAGAAAACCCGTGATGGCCAACCGTATGCATAGACAACGTCTTGACGGACGTCCACGAACAAATTTGGCATTTTTGACGTCGGAATCCCGATCACCCAAAAAATGGTGTGCAATAGCACACGAAAATCGTCAAAATGAGGCGTATGCTCGCTCCGGGGCTCGTTTGACCTTCCAAATGGCCCAGAAAACCCGTGATGGCCAACCGTATGCATAGACAACGTCTTGACGGACGTCCACGAACAAATTTGGCATTTTTGACGTCGGAATCCCGATCACCCAAAAAATGGTGTGCAATAGCACACGAAAATCGTCAAAATGAGGCGTATGCTCGCTCCGGGGCTCGTTTGACCTTCCAAACGGCCCAGAAAACCGTGATGGCCAACCGTATGCATAGACAACGTCTTGACGGACGTCCACGAACAAATTTGGCATTTTTGACGTCGGAATCCCGATCACCCAAAAAATGGTGTGCAATAGCACACGAAAATCGTCAAAATGAGGCGTATGCTCGCTCGGGGCTCGTTTGACCTTCCAAACGGCCAGAAAACCCGTGATGGCCAACCGTATGCATAGACAACGTCTTGACGGACGTCCACGAACAAATTTGGCATTTTTGACGTCGGAATCCCGATCACCCAAAAAATGGTGTGCAATAGCACACGAAAATCGTCAAAATGAGGCGTATGCTCGCTCCGGGGCTCGTTTGACCTTCCAAATGGCCCAGAAAACCCGTGATGGCCAACCGTATGCATAGACAACGTCTTGACGGACGTCCACGAACAAATTTGGCATTTTTGACGTCGGAATCCGATCACCCAAAAAATGGTGTGCAATAGCACACGAAAATCGTCAAAATGAGGCGTATGCTCGCTCCGGGGCTCGTTTGACCTTCCAAACGGCCCAGAAAACCCGTGATGGCCAACCGTATGCATAGACAACGTCTTGACGGACGTCCACGAACAAATTTGGCATTTTTGACGTCGGAATCCCGATCACCCAAAAAATGGTGTGCAATAGCACACGAAAATCGTCAAAATGAGGCGTATGCTCGCTCCGGGGCTCGTTTGACCTTCCAAATGGGCCCAAAAACCCGTGATGGCCAACCGTATGCATAGACAACGTCTTGACGGACGTCCACGAACAAATTTGGCATTTTTGACGTCGGAATCCCGATCACCCAAAAAATGGTGTGCAATAGCACACGAAAATCGTCAAAATGAGGCGTATGCTCGCTCCGGGGCTCGTTTGACCTTCCAAACGGCCCAGAAAACCCGTGATGGCCAACCGTATGCATAGACAACGTCTTGACGGACGTCCACGAACAAATTTGGCATTTTTGACGTCGGAATCCCGATCACCCAAAAAATGGTGTGCAATAGCACACGAAAATCGTCAAAATGAGGCGTATGCTCGCTCCGGGGCTCGTTTGACCTTCCAAAGGGCCAGAAAACCCGTGATGGCCAACCGTATGCATAGACAACGTCTTGACGGACGTCCACGAACAAATTTGGCATTTTTGACGTCGGAATCCCGATCACCCAAAAAATGGTGTGCAATAGCACACGAAAATCGTCAAAATGAGGCGTATGCTCGCTCCGGGGCTCGTTTGACCTTCCAAACGGCCAGAAAACCCGTGATGGCCAACCGTATGCATAGACAACGTCTTGACGGACGTCCACGAACAAATTTGCATTTTTGACGTCGGAATCCGATCACCAAAAAATGGTGTGCAATAGCACACGAAAATCGTCAAAATGAGGCGTATGCTCGCTCCGGGGCTCGTTTGACCTTCCAAATGGGCCCAGAAAACCCGTGATGGCCAACCGTATGCATAGACAACGTCTTGACGGACGTCCACGAACAAATTTGGCATTTTTGACGTCGGAATCCCGATCACCCAAAAAATGGTGTGCAATAGCACACGAAAATCGTCAAAATGAGGCGTATGCTCGCTCCGGGGCTCGTTTGACCTTCCAAATGGCCCAGAAAACCCGTGATGGCCAACCGTATGCATAGACAACGTCTTGACGGACGTCCACGAAAAATTTGGCATTTTTGACGTCGGAATCCGATCACCCAAAAAATGGTGTGCAATAGCACACGAAAATCGTCAAAATGAGGCGTATGCTCGCTCCGGGGCTCGTTTGACCTTCCAAACGGCCCAGAAAACCCGTGATGGCCAACCGTATGCATAGACAACGTCTTGACGGACGTCCACGAACAAATTTGGCATTTTTGACGTCGGAATCCGATCACCCAAAAAATGGTGTGCAATAGCACACGAAAATCGTCAAAATGAGGCGTATGCTCGCTCCGGGGCTCGTTTGACCTTCCAAATGGCCCAGAAAACCCGTGATGGCCAACCGTATGCATAGACAACGTCTTGACGGACGTCCACGAACAAATTTGGCATTTTTGACGTCGGAATCCCGATCACCCAAAAAATGGTGTGCAATAGCACACGAAAATCGTCAAAATGAGGCGTATGCTCGCTCCGGGGCTCGTTTGACCTTCCAAACGGCCCAGAAAACCCGTGATGGCCAACCGTATGCATAGACAACGTCTTGACGGACGTCCACGAACAAATTTGGCATTTTTGACGTCGGAATCCCGATCACCCAAAAAATGGTGTGCAATAGCACACGAAAATCGTCAAAATGAGGCGTATGCTCGCTCCGGGGCTCGTTTGACCTTCCAAATGGCCCAGAAAACCCGTGATGGCCAACCGTATGCATAGACAACGTCTTGACGGACGTCCACGAACAAATTTGGCATTTTTGACGTCGGAATCCCGATCACCCAAAAAATGGTGTGCAATAGCACACGAAAATCGTCAAAATGAGGCGTATGCTCGCTCCGGGGCTCGTTTGACCTTCCAAACGGCCCAGAAAAACCGTGATGGCCAACCGTATGCATAGACAACGTCTTGACGGACGTCCACGAACAAATTTGGCATTTTTGACGTCGGAATCCGATCACCCAAAAAATGGTGTGCAATAGCACACGAAAATCGTCAAAATGAGGCGTATGCTCGCTCCGGGGCTCGTTTGACCTTCCAAACGGCCCAGAAAACCCGTGATGGCCAACCGTATGCATAGACAACGTCTTGACGGACGTCCACGAACAAATTTGGCATTTTTGACGTCGGAATCCCGATCACCCAAAAAATGGTGTGCAATAGCACACGAAAATCGTCAAAATGAGGCGTATGCTCGCTCCGGGGCTCGTTTGACCTTCCAAATGGCCCAGAAAACCCGTGATGGCCAACCGTATGCATAGACAACGTCTTGACGGACGTCCACGAACAAATTTGGCATTTTTGACGTCGGAATCCCGATCACCCAAAAAATGGTGTGCAATAGCACACGAAAATCGTCAAAATGAGGCGTATGCTCGCTCCGGGGCTCGTTTGACCTTCCAAACGGCCCAGAAAACCCGTGATGGCCAACCGTATGCATAGACAACGTCTTGACGGACGTCCACGAACAAATTTGGCATTTTTGACGTCGGAATCCCGATCACCCAAAAAATGGTGTGCAATAGCACACGAAAATCGTCAAAATGAGGCGTATGCTCGCTCCGGGGCTCGTTTGACCTTCCAAACGGCCAGAAAACCCGTGATGGCCAACCGTATGCATAGACAACGTCTTGACGGACGTCCACGAACAAATTGGCATTTTTGACGTCGGAATCCGATCACCAAAAAATGGTGTGCAATAGCACACGAAAATCGTCAAAATGAGGCGTATGCTCGCTCCGGGGCTCGTTTGACCTTCCAAACGGCCCAGAAAACCCGTGATGGCCAACCGTATGCATAGACAACGTCTTGACGGACGTCCACGAACAAATTTGGCATTTTTGACGTCGGAATCCCGATCACCCAAAAAATGGTGTGCAATAGCACACGAAAATCGTCAAAATGAGGCGTATGCTCGCTCCGGGGCTCGTTTGACCTTCCAAACGGCCCAGAAAACCCGTGATGGCCAACCGTATGCATAGACAACGTCTTGACGGACGTCCACGAACAAATTTGGCATTTTTGACGTCGGAATCCTGATCACCCAAAAAATGGTGTGCAATAGCACACGAAAATCGTCAAAATGAGGCGTATGCTCGCTCCGGGGCTCGTTTGACCTTCCAAACGGCCAGAAAACCCGTGATGGCCAACCGTATGCATAGACAACGTCTTGACGGACGTCCACGAACAAATTTGGCATTTTTGACGTCGGAATCCTGATCACCCAAAAAATGGTGTGCAATAGCACACGAAAATCGTCAAAATGAGGCGTATGCTCGCTCCGGGGCTCGTTTGACCTTCCAAATGGCCCAGAAAACCCGTGATGGCCAACCGTATGCATAGACAACGTCTTGACGGACGTCCACGAACAAATTTGGCATTTTTGACGTCGGAATCCCGATCACCCAAAAAATGGTGTGCAATAGCACACGAAAATCGTCAAAATGAGGCGTATGCTCGCTCCGGGGCTCGTTTGACCTTCCAAATGGCCCAGAAAACCCGTGATGGCCAACCGTATGCATAGACAACGTCTTGACGGACGTCCACGAACAAATTTGGCATTTTTGACGTCGGAATCCCGATCACCCAAAAAATGGTGTGCAATAGCACACGAAAATCGTCAAAATGAGGCGTATGCTCGCTCCGGGGCTCGTTTGACCTTCCAAACGGCCCAGAAAACCCGTGATGGCCAACCGTATGCATAGACAACGTCTTGACGGACGTCCACGAACAAATTTGGCATTTTTGACGTCGGAATCCCGATCACCCAAAAAATGGTGTGCAATAGCACACGAAAATCGTCAAAATGAGGCGTATGCTCGCTCCGGGGCTCGTTTGACCTTCCAAACGGCCCAGAAAACCCGTGATGGCCAACCGTATGCATAGACAACGTCTTGACGGACGTCCACGAACAAATTTGGCATTTTTGACGTCGGAATCCCGATCACCCAAAAAATGGTGTGCAATAGCACACGAAAATCGTCAAAATGAGGCGTATGCTCGCTCCGGGGCTCGTTTGACCTTCCAATGGCCCAGAAAACCCGTGATGGCCAACCGTATGCATAGACAACGTCTTGACGGACGTCCACGAACAAATTTGGCATTTTTGACGTCGGAATCCTGATCACCAAAAAATGGTGTGCAATAGCACACGAAAATCGTCAAAATGAGGCGTATGCTCGCTCCGGGGCTCGTTTGACCTTCCAAACGGCCCAGAAAACCCGTGATGGCCAACCGTATGCATAGACAACGTCTTGACGGACGTCCACGAACAAATTTGGCATTTTTGACGTCGGAATCCCGATCACCCAAAAAATGGTGTGCAATAGCACACGAAAATCGTCAAAATGAGGCGTATGCTCGCTCCGGGGCTCGTTTGACCTTCCAAACGGCCCAGAAAACCCGTGATGGCCAACCGTATGCATAGACAACGTCTTGACGGACGTCCACGAACAAATTTGGCATTTTTGACGTCGGAATCCCGATCACCAAAAAATGGTGTGCAATAGCACACGAAAATCGTCAAAATGAGGCGTATGCTCGCTCCGGGGCTCGTTTGACCTTCCAAAGGCCCAGAAAACCCGTGATGGCCAACCGTATGCATAGACAACGTCTTGACGGACGTCCACGAAAAATTTGGCATTTTTGACGTCGGAATCCCGATCACCCAAAAAATGGTGTGCAATAGCACACGAAAATCGTCAAAATGAGGCGTATGCTCGCTCCGGGGCTCGTTTGACCTTCCAAACGGCCAGAAAACCCGTGATGGCCAACCGTATGCATAGACAACGTCTTGACGGACGTCCACGAACAAATTTGGCATTTTTGACGTCGGAATCCCGATCACCCAAAAAATGGTGTGCAATAGCACACGAAAATCGTCAAAATGAGGCGTATGCTCGCTCCGGGGCTCGTTTGACCTTCCAAATGGCCCAGAAAACCCGTGATGGCCAACCGTATGCATAGACAACGTCTTGACGGACGTCCACGAACAAATTTGGCATTTTTGACGTCGGAATCCCGATCACCAAAAAATGGTGTGCAATAGCACACGAAAATCGTCAAAATGAGGCGTATGCTCGCTCCGGGGCTCGTTTGACCTTCCAAATGGGCCAGAAAACCCGTGATGGCCAACCGTATGCATAGACAACGTCTTGACGGACGTCCACGAACAAATTTGGCATTTTTGACGTCGGAATCCTGATCACCCAAAAAATGGTGTGCAATAGCACACGAAAATCGTCAAAATGAGGCGTATGCTCGCTCCGGGGCTCGTTTGACCTTCCAAACGGCCCAGAAAACCCGTGATGGCCAACCGTATGCATAGACAACGTCTTGACGGACGTCCACGAAAAATTTGGCATTTTTGACGTCGGAATCCCGATCACCCAAAAAATGGTGTGCAATAGCACACGAAAATCGTCAAAATGAGGCGTATGCTCGCTCCGGGGCTCGTTTGACCTTCCAAACGGCCCAGAAAACCCGTGATGGCCAACCGTATGCATAGACAACGTCTTGACGGACGTCCACGAACAAATTTGGCATTTTTGACGTCGGAATCCCGATCACCCAAAAAATGGTGTGCAATAGCACACGAAAATCGTCAAAATGAGGCGTATGCTCGCTCCGGGGCTCGTTTGACCTTCCAAATGGCCCAGAAAACCCGTGATGGCCAACCGTATGCATAGACAACGTCTTGACGGACGTCCACGAACAAATTTGGCATTTTTGACGTCGGAATCCCGATCACCCAAAAAATGGTGTGCAATAGCACACGAAAATCGTCAAAATGAGGCGTATGCTCGCTCCGGGGCTCGTTTGACCTTCCAAACGGCCCAGAAAACCCGTGATGGCCAACCGTATGCATAGACAACGTCTTGACGGACGTCCACGAACAAATTTGGCATTTTTGACGTCGGAATCCTGATCACCCAAAAAATGGTGTGCAATAGCACACGAAAATCGTCAAAATGAGGCGTATGCTCGCTCCGGGGCTCGTTTGACCTTCCAAATGGCCCAGAAAACCCGTGATGGCCAACCGTATGCATAGACAACGTCTTGACGGACGTCCACGAACAAATTTGGCATTTTTGACGTCGGAATCCCGATCACCCAAAAAATGGTGTGCAATAGCACACGAAAATCGTCAAAATGAGGCGTATGCTCGCTCCGGGGCTCGTTTGACCTTCCAAACGGCCCAGAAAACCCGTGATGGCCAACCGTATGCATAGACAACGTCTTGACGGACGTCCACGAACAAATTTGGCATTTTTGACGTCGGAATCCCGATCACCCAAAAAATGGTGTGCAATAGCACACGAAAATCGTCAAAATGAGGCGTATGCTCGCTCCGGGGCTCGTTTGACCTTCCAAACGGCCCAGAAAACCCGTGATGGCCAACCGTATGCATAGACAACGTCTTGACGGACGTCCACGAACAAATTTGGCATTTTTGACGTCGGAATCCCGATCACCCAAAAAATGGTGTGCAATAGCACACGAAAATCGTCAAAATGAGGCGTATGCTCGCTCCGGGGCTCGTTTGACCTTCCAAACGGCCCAGAAAACCCGTGATGGCCAACCGTATGCATAGACAACGTCTTGACGGACGTCCACGAACAAATTTGGCATTTTTGACGTCGGAATCCCGATCACCCAAAAAATGGTGTGCAATAGCACACGAAAATCGTCAAAATGAGGCGTATGCTCGCTCCGGGGCTCGTTTGACCTTCCAAACGGCCCAGAAAACCCGTGATGGCCAACCGTATGCATAGACAACGTCTTGACGGACGTCCACGAACAAATTTGGCATTTTTGACGTCGGAATCCCGATCACCCAAAAAATGGTGTGCAATAGCACACGAAAATCGTCAAAATGAGGCGTATGCTCGCTCCGGGGCTCGTTTGACCTTCCAAATGGCCCAGAAAACCCGTGATGGCCAACCGTATGCATAGACAACGTCTTGACGGACGTCCACGAACAAATTTGGCATTTTTGACGTCGGAATCCCGATCACCCAAAAAATGGTGTGCAATAGCACACGAAAATCGTCAAAATGAGGCGTATGCTCGCTCCGGGGCTCGTTTGACCTTCCAAATGGGCCAGAAAACCCGTGATGGCCAACCGTATGCATAGACAACGTCTTGACGGACGTCCACGAACAAATTTGGCATTTTTGACGTCGGAATCCGATCACCCAAAAATGGTGTGCAATAGCACACGAAAATCGTCAAAATGAGGCGTATGCTCGCTCCGGGGCTCGTTTGACCTTCCAAACGGCCCAGAAAACCCGTGATGGCCAACCGTATGCATAGACAACGTCTTGACGGACGTCCACGAACAAATTTGGCATTTTTGACGTCGGAATCCCGATCACCAAAAAATGGTGTGCAATAGCACACGAAAATCGTCAAAATGAGGCGTATGCTCGCTCCGGGGCTCGTTTGACCTTCCAAATGGCCCAGAAAACCCGTGATGGCCAACCGTATGCATAGACAACGTCTTGACGGACGTCCACGAACAAATTTGGCATTTTTGACGTCGGAATCCCGATCACCCAAAAAATGGTGTGCAATAGCACACGAAAATCGTCAAAATGAGGCGTATGCTCGCTCCGGGGCTCGTTTGACCTTCCAAACGGCCAGAAAACCCGTGATGGCCAACCGTATGCATAGACAACGTCTTGACGGACGTCCACGAACAAATTTGGCATTTTTGACGTCGGAATCCTGATCACCCAAAAAATGGTGTGCAATAGCACACGAAAATCGTCAAAATGAGGCGTATGCTCGCTCCGGGGCTCGTTTGACCTTCCAAACGGCCCAGAAAACCCGTGATGGCCAACCGTATGCATAGACAACGTCTTGACGGACGTCCACGAACAAATTTGGCATTTTTGACGTCGGAATCCCGATCACCCAAAAATGGTGTGCAATAGCACACGAAAATCGTCAAAATGAGGCGTATGCTCGCTCCGGGGCTCGTTTGACCTTCCAAACGGCCCAGAAAACCCGTGATGGCCAACCGTATGCATAGACAACGTCTTGACGGACGTCCACGAACAAATTTGGCATTTTTGACGTCGGAATCCGATCACCCAAAAAATGGTGTGCAATAGCACACGAAAATCGTCAAAATGAGGCGTATGCTCGCTCCGGGGCTCGTTTGACCTTCCAAACGGCCCAGAAAACCCGTGATGGCCAACCGTATGCATAGACAACGTCTTGACGGACGTCCACGAACAAATTTGGCATTTTTGACGTCGGAATCCCGATCACCCAAAAAATGGTGTGCAATAGCACACGAAAATCGTCAAAATGAGGCGTATGCTCGCTCCGGGGCTCGTTTGACCTTCCAAAGGCCCAGAAAACCCGTGATGGCCAACCGTATGCATAGACAACGTCTTGACGGACGTCCACGAACAAATTTGGCATTTTTGACGTCGGAATCCCGATCACCCAAAAAATGGTGTGCAATAGCACACGAAAATCGTCAAAATGAGGCGTATGCTCGCTCCGGGGCTCGTTTGACCTTCCAACGGCCCAGAAAACCCGTGATGGCCAACCGTATGCATAGACAACGTCTTGACGGACGTCCACGAACAAATTTGGCATTTTTGACGTCGGAATCCCGATCACCCAAAAAATGGTGTGCAATAGCACACGAAAATCGTCAAAATGAGGCGTATGCTCGCTCCGGGGCTCGTTTGACCTTCCAAACGGCCAGAAAACCCGTGATGGCCAACCGTATGCATAGACAACGTCTTGACGGACGTCCACGAACAAATTTGGCATTTTTGACGTCGGAATCCCGATCACCCAAAAAATGGTGTGCAATAGCACACGAAAATCGTCAAAATGAGGCGTATGCTCGCTCCGGGGCTCGTTTGACCTTCCAAACGGCCAGAAAACCCGTGATGGCCAACCGTATGCATAGACAACGTCTTGACGGACGTCCACGAACAAATTTGGCATTTTTGACGTCGGAATCCCGATCACCAAAAAATGGTGTGCAATAGCACACGAAAATCGTCAAAATGAGGCGTATGCTCGCTCCGGGGCTCGTTTGACCTTCCAAACGGCCCAGAAAACCCGTGATGGCCAACCGTATGCATAGACAACGTCTTGACGGACGTCCACGAACAAATTTGGCATTTTTGACGTCGGAATCCCGATCACCCAAAAAATGGTGTGCAATAGCACACGAAAATCGTCAAAATGAGGCGTATGCTCGCTCCGGGGCTCGTTTGACCTTCCAAACGGCCCAAAAACCCGTGATGGCCAACCGTATGCATAGACAACGTCTTGACGGACGTCCACGAACAAATTTGGCATTTTTGACGTCGGAATCCCGATCACCCAAAAAATGGTGTGCAATAGCACACGAAAATCGTCAAAATGAGGCGTATGCTCGCTCCGGGGCTCGTTTGACCTTCCAAATGGCCCAGAAAACCCGTGATGGCCAACCGTATGCATAGACAACGTCTTGACGGACGTCCACGAACAAATTTGGCATTTTTGACGTCGGAATCCCGATCACCCAAAAAATGGTGTGCAATAGCACACGAAAATCGTCAAAATGAGGCGTATGCTCGCTCCGGGGCTCGTTTGACCTTCCAAACGGCCCAGAAAACCCGTGATGGCCAACCGTATGCATAGACAACGTCTTGACGGACGTCCACGAACAAATTTGGCATTTTTGACGTCGGAATCCTGATCACCCAAAAAATGGTGTGCAATAGCACACGAAAATCGTCAAAATGAGGCGTATGCTCGCTCCGGGGCTCGTTTGACCTTCCAAATGGCCCAGAAAACCCGTGATGGCCAACCGTATGCATAGACAACGTCTTGACGGACGTCCACGAACAAATTTGGCATTTTTGACGTCGGAATCCGATCACCCAAAAAATGGTGTGCAATAGCACACGAAAATCGTCAAAATGAGGCGTATGCTCGCTCCGGGGCTCGTTTGACCTTCCAAATGGCCCAGAAAACCCGTGATGGCCAACCGTATGCATAGACAACGTCTTGACGGACGTCCACGAAAAATTTGGCATTTTTGACGTCGGAATCCCGATCACCAAAAAATGGTGTGCAATAGCACACGAAAATCGTCAAAATGAGGCGTATGCTCGCTCCGGGGCTCGTTTGACCTTCCAAATGGCCCAGAAAACCCGTGATGGCCAACCGTATGCATAGACAACGTCTTGACGGACGTCCACGAAAAATTTGGCATTTTTGACGTCGGAATCCCGATCACCCAAAAAATGGTGTGCAATAGCACACGAAAATCGTCAAAATGAGGCGTATGCTCGCTCCGGGGCTCGTTTGACCTTCCAAATGGGCCAGAAAACCCGTGATGGCCAACCGTATGCATAGACAACGTCTTGACGGACGTCCACGAACAAATTTGGCATTTTTGACGTCGGAATCCCGATCACCCAAAAAATGGTGTGCAATAGCACACGAAAATCGTCAAAATGAGGCGTATGCTCGCTCCGGGGCTCGTTTGACCTTCCAAATGACCCAGAAAACCCGTGATGGCCAACCGTATGCATAGACAACGTCTTGACGGACGTCCACGAACAAATTTGGCATTTTTGACGTCGGAATCCCGATCACCCAAAAAATGGTGTGCAATAGCACACGAAAATCGTCAAAATGAGGCGTATGCTCGCTCGGGGCTCGTTTGACCTTCCAATGGCCCAGAAAAGCCGTGATGGCCAACCGTATGCATAGACAACGTCTTGACGGACGTCCACGAACAAATTTGGCATTTTTGACGTCGGAATCCCGATCACCCAAAAAATGGTGTGCAATAGCACACGAAAATCGTCAAAATGAGGCGTATGCTCGCTTCGGGGCTCGTTTGACCTTCCAAATGGCCCAGAAAAGCCGTGATGGCCACCGTATGCATAGACAACGTCTTGACGGAAGTCCACGAACAAATTTGGCATTTTTGACGTTGGAATCCCGATCACCCAAAAAATGGTGTGCAATAGCACACGAAAATCGTCAAAATGAGGCGTATGCTCGCTTCGGGG
>JAWZUQ010000019.1:187416-245716 GCA_034621305.1 Solanum pimpinellifolium
CGTTGTCTATGCATACGGTTGGCCATCACGGGTTTTCTGGGTCGTTTGGAAGGTCAAACGAGCCCCGGAGCGAGCATACGCGCTCATTTTGACGATTTTCGTGTGCTATTGCACACCATTTTTTGGGTGATCAGGATTCCGCCGTCAAAAATGCCAAATTTGTTCGTGGACGTCCGTCAAGACGTTGTCTATGCATACGGTTGGCCATCACGGGTTTTCTGGGTCGTTTGGAAGGTCAAACGAGCCCCGGAGCGAGCATACGCCTCATTTTGACGATTTCGTGTGCTATTGCACACCATTTTTTGGGTGATCGGATTCCGACGTTTAAAAATCGTGCCGTAATGTTTGTTCGTGGACGTCCGTCAAGACGTTGTCTATGCATACGGTTGCCATCACGGGTTTTCTGGGCCGTTTGGAAGGTCAAACGAGCCCCGGAGCGAGCATACGCCTCATTTTGACGATTTTCGTGTGCTATTGCACACCATTTTTTGGGTGATCGGGATTCCGACGTCAAAAATGCACATTTGTTCGTGGACGTCCGTCAAGACGTTGTCTATGCATACGGTTGGCCATCACGGGTTTTCTGGGCCGTTTGGAAGGTCAAACGAGCCCCGGAGCGAGCATACGCCTCATTTTGACGATTTTCGTGTGCTATTGCACACCATTTTTGGGTGATCGGGATTCCGACGTCAAAAATGCCAAATTTTTTCGTGGACGTCCGTCAAGACGTTGTCTATGCATACGGTTGGCCATCACGGGTTTTCTGGGCCATTTGGAAGGTCAAACGAGCCCCGGAGCGAGCATACGCCTCATTTTGACGATTTTCGTGTGCTATTGCACACCATTTTTTGGGTGATCAGGATTCCGACGTCAAAAATGCAAATTTGTTCGTGGACGTCCGTCAAGACGTTGTCTATGCATACGTTGGCCATCACGGGTTTTCTGGGCCGTTTGGAAGGTCAAACGAGCCCCGGAGCGAGCATACGCCTCATTTTGACGATTTTCGTGTGCTATTGCACACCATTTTTTGGGTGATCGGGATCCCGACGTCAAAAATGCAAATTTGTTCGTGGACGTCCGTCAAGACGTTGTCTATGCATACGGTTGGCCATCACGGGTTTTCTGGCCGTTTGGAAGGTCAAACGAGCCCCGGAGCGAGCATACGCCTCATTTTGACGATTTTCGTGTGCTATTGCACACCATTTTTGGGTGATCAGGATTCGACGTCAAAAATGCCAAATTGTTCGTGGACGTCCGTCAAGACGTTGTCTATGCATACGGTTGGCCATCACGGTTTTTCTGGGCCGTTTGGAAGGTCAAACGAGCCCCGGAGCGAGCATACGCCTCATTTTGACGATTTTCGTGTGCTATTGCACACCATTTTTTTGGTGATCGGGATTCGACGTCAAAAATGCCAATTTGTTCGTGGACGTCCGTCAAGACGTTGTCTATGCATACGGTTGGCCATCACGGGTTTTGGGCCGTTTGGAAGGTCAAAACGAGCCCGGAGCGAGCATACGCCTCATTTTGACGATTTTCGTGTGCTATTGCACACCATTTTTGGGTGATCGGGATTCCGACGTCAAAAATGCCAAATTTGTTCGTGGACGTCCGTCAAGACGTTGTCTATGCATACGGTTGGCCATCACGGGTTTTCTGGGCCGTTTGGAAGGTCAAACGAGCCCCGGAGCGAGCATACGCCTCATTTTGACGATTTTCGTGTGCTATTGCCCCATTTTTTGGGTGATCAGGATTCCGACGTCAAAAATGCCAAATTTGTTCGTGGACGTCCGTCAAGACGTTGTCTATGCATACGGTTGCCATCACGGGTTTTCTGGGCCGTTTGGAAGGTCAAACGAGCCCGGGAGCGAGCATACGCCTCATTTTGACGATTTTCGTGTGCTATTGCACACCTTTTTTTGGTGATCGGGATTCCGACGTCAAAAATGCCAATTTGTCGTGGACGTCCGTCCAAGATTGTCTATGCATACGGTTGGCCATCACGGGTTTTCTGGGTCGTTTGGAAGGTCAAACGAGCCCCGGAGCGAGCATACGCCTCATTTTGACGATTTTCGTGTGCTATTGCACACCATTTTTGGGGTGATCGGGATTCCGACGTCAAAAATGCCAATTTGTTCGTGGACGTCCGTCAAGACGTTGTCTATGCATACGGTTGGCCATCACGGGTTTTCTGGGTCGTTGGGGTCAAACGAGCCCCGGAGCGAGCATACGCCTCATTTTGACGATTTTCGTGTGCTATTGCACACCATTTTTTGGGTGATCGGGATTCCGACGTCAAAAATGCCAAATTTGTTCGTGGGGACGCCGTCAAGACGTTGTCTATGCATACGGTTGGCCATCACGGGTTTTCTGGGCTGGTATTTGGAAGGTCAACGAGCCCCGGAGCGAGCATACGCCTCATTTTGACGATTTTCGTGTGCTATTGCACACCATTTTTTTGGGTGATCGGGATTCCGACGTCAAAATGCCAAAATTTTCGTGGACGTCCGTCAAGACGTTTGTCTATGCATACGGTTGGCCATCACGGGTTTTCTGGGCCGTTTGGAAGGTCAAACGAGCCCCGGAGCGAGCATACGCCTCATTTTGACGATTTTCGTGTGCTATTGCACACCATTTTTGGGTGATCAGGATTCCGACGTCAAAAATGCCAAATTTGTTCGGACGTCCGTCAAGACGTTGTCTATGCATACGGTTGGCCATCACGGGTTTTCTGGGCCGTTTGGAAGGTCAAACGAGCCCCGGAGCGAGCATACGCCTCATTTTGACGATTTTCGTGTGCTATTGCACACCATTTTTTGGTGATCGGGATTCCGACGTCAAAAATGCCAAATTTGTTCGTGGACGTCGTCAAGACGTTTGTCTATGCATACGGTTTCCGGTTTTTGGGTGTTTGAGGTGAGCTAGCGAGTTTATTCTAATGTTTCGTGTTACACACCATTTTTTGGGTGATTTTTTTTTGTTCGTGGTGTCAGTTGTTTTATTGGCCATCACGGTTTTTCTGGGTCGTTTGGAAGGTCAAACGAGCCAGGAGCGAGCATACGCCTCATTTTGACGATTTTCGTGTGCTATTGCACACCATTTTTTGGGTGATCGGGATTCCGACGTCAAAAATGCCAATTTGTTCGTGGACGTCCGTCAAGACGTTGTCTATGCATACGGTTGGCCATCACGGGTTTTCTGGGCCGTTTGGAAGGTCAAACGAGCCCCGGAGCGAGCATACGCCTCATTTTGACGATTTTCGTGTGCTATTGCACACCATTTTTTGGGTGATCAGGATTCCGACGTCAAAAATGCCAAATTTGTTCGTGGACGTCCGTCAGACGTTGTCTATGCATACGGTTGGCCATCACGGGTTTTCTGGGCCGTTTGGAAGGTCAAACGAGCCCCGGAGCGAGCATACGCCTCATTTTGACGATTTTCGTGTGCTATTGCACACCATTTTTTGGGTGATCGGGATTCCGACGTCAAAAATGCCAAATTTGTTCGTGGACGTCCGTCAAGACGTTGTCTATGCATACGGTTGGCCATCACGGGTTTTCTGGGCCGTTTGGAAGGTCAAACGAGCCCCGGAGCGAGCATACGCCTCATTTTGACGATTTTCGTGTGCTATTGCACACCATTTTTGGGTGATCAGGATTCCGACGTCAAAAATGCCAAATTTGTTCGTGGACGTCCGTCAAGACGTTGTCTATGCATACGGTTGGCCATCACGGGTTTTCTGGGCCGTTTGGAAGGTCAAACGAGCCCCGGAGCGAGCATACGCCTCATTTTGACGATTTTCGTGTGCTATTGCACACCATTTTTTGGGTGATCGGGATTCCGACGTCAAAAATGCCAAATTTGTTCGTGGACGTCCGTCAAGACGTTGTCTATGCATACGGTTGGCCATCACGGGTTTTCTGGGTCGTTTGGAAGGTCAAACGAGCCCCGGAGCGAGCATACGCCTCATTTTGACGATTTTCGTGTGCTATTGCACACCATTTTTTGGGTGATCGGGATTCCGACGTCAAAAATGCCAAATTTGTTCGTGGACGTCCGTCAAGACGTTGTCTATGCATACGGTTGGCCATCACGGGTTTTCTGGGCCGTTTGGAAGGTCAAACGAGCCCCGGAGCGAGCATACGCCTCATTTTGACGATTTTCGTGTGCTATTGCACACCATTTTTTGGGTGATCGGATTCCGACGTCAAAAATGCCAAATTTGTTCGTGGACGTCCGTCAAGACGTTGTCTATGCATACGGTTGGCCATCACGGGTTTTCTGGGCCGTTTGGAAGGTCAAACGAGCCCCGGAGCGAGCATACGCCTCATTTTGACGATTTTCGTGTGCTATTGCACACCATTTTTTGGGTGATCGGATTCCGACGTCAAAAATGCCAAATTTGTTCGTGGACGTCCGTCAAGACGTTGTCTATGCATACGGTTGGCCATCACGGGTTTTCTGGGCCGTTTGGAAGGTCAAACGAGCCCCGGAGCGAGCATACGCCTCATTTTGACGATTTTCGTGTGCTATTGCACACCATTTTTTGGGTGATCGGGATTCCGACGTCAAAAATGCCAAATTTGTTCGTGGACGTCCGTCAAGACGTTGTCTATGCATACGGTTGGCCATCACGGGTTTTCTGGGCCGTTTGGAAGGTCAAACGAGCCCCGGAGCGAGCATACGCCTCATTTTGACGATTTTCGTGTGCTATTGCACACCATTTTTTGGGTGATCAGGATTCCGACGTCAAAAATGCCAAATTTGTTCGTGGACGTCCGTCAAGACGTTGTCTATGCATACGGTTGGCCATCACGGGTTTTCTGGGCGTTTGGAAGGTCAAACGAGCCCCGGAGCGAGCATACGCCTCATTTTGACGATTTTCGTGTGCTATTGCACACCATTTTTTGGGTGATCGGGATTCCGACGTCAAAAATGCCAAATTTGTTCGTGGACGTCCGTCAAGACGTTGTCTATGCATACGGTTGGCCATCACGGGTTTTCTGGGCCGTTTGGAAGGTCAAACGAGCCCCGGAGCGAGCATACGCCTCATTTTGACGATTTTCGTGTGCTATTGCACACCATTTTTTGGGTGATCGGGATTCCGACGTCAAAAATGCCAAATTTGTTCGTGGACGTCCGTCAAGACGTTGTCTATGCATACGGTTGGCCATCACGGGTTTTCTGGGCCGTTTGGAAGGTCAAACGAGCCCCGGAGCGAGCATACGCCTCATTTTGACGATTTTCGTGTGCTATTGCACACCATTTTTTGGGTGATCGGGATTCCGACGTCAAAAATGCCAAATTTGTTCGTGGACGTCCGTCAAGACGTTGTCTATGCATACGGTTGGCCATCACGGGTTTTCTGGGCCGTTTGGAAGGTCAAACGAGCCCCGGAGCGAGCATACGCCTCATTTTGACGATTTTCGTGTGCTATTGCACACCATTTTTTGGGTGATCGGGATTCCGACGTCAAAAATGCCAAATTTGTTCGTGGACGTCCGTCAAGACGTTGTCTATGCATACGGTTGGCCATCACGGGTTTTCTGGGCCGTTTGGAAGGTCAAACGAGCCCCGGAGCGAGCATACGCCTCATTTTGACGATTTTCGTGTGCTATTGCACACCATTTTTTGGGTGATCGGGATTCCGACGTCAAAAATGCCAAATTTGTTCGTGGACGTCCGTCAAGACGTTGTCTATGCATACGGTTGGCCATCACGGGTTTTCTGGGCCGTTTGGAAGGTCAAACGAGCCCCGGAGCGAGCATACGCCTCATTTTGACGATTTTCGTGTGCTATTGCACACCATTTTTTGGGTGATCGGGATTCCGACGTCAAAAATGCCAAATTTGTTCGTGGACGTCCGTCAAGACGTTGTCTATGCATACGGTTGGCCATCACGGGTTTTCTGGGCCGTTTGGAAGGTCAAACGAGCCCCGGAGCGAGCATACGCCTCATTTTGACGATTTTCGTGTGCTATTGCACACCATTTTTTGGGTGATCGGGATTCCGACGTCAAAAATGCCAAATTTGTTCGTGGACGTCCGTCAAGACGTTGTCTATGCATACGGTTGGCCATCACGGGTTTTCTGGGCCGTTTGGAAGGTCAAACGAGCCCCGGAGCGAGCATACGCCTCATTTTGACGATTTTCGTGTGCTATTGCACACCATTTTTTGGGTGATCGGGATTCCGACGTCAAAAATGCCAAATTTGTTCGTGGACGTCCGTCAAGACGTTGTCTATGCATACGGTTGGCCATCACGGGTTTTCTGGGCCGTTTGGAAGGTCAAACGAGCCCCGGAGCGAGCATACGCCTCATTTTGACGATTTTCGTGTGCTATTGCACACCATTTTTTGGGTGATCGGGATTCCGACGTCAAAAATGCCAAATTTGTTCGTGGACGTCCGTCAAGACGTTGTCTATGCATACGGTTGGCCATCACGGGTTTTCTGGGCCGTTTGGAAGGTCAAACGAGCCCCGGAGCGAGCATACGCCTCATTTTGACGATTTTCGTGTGCTATTGCACACCATTTTTTGGGTGATCGGGATTCCGACGTCAAAAATGCCAAATTTGTTCGTGGACGTCCGTCAAGACGTTGTCTATGCATACGGTTGGCCATCACGGGTTTTCTGGGCCGTTTGGAAGGTCAAACGAGCCCCGGAGCGAGCATACGCCTCATTTTGACGATTTTCGTGTGCTATTGCACACCATTTTTTGGGTGATCGGGATTCCGACGTCAAAAATGCCAAATTTGTTCGTGGACGTCCGTCAAGACGTTGTCTATGCATACGGTTGGCCATCACGGGTTTTCTGGGCCGTTTGGAAGGTCAAACGAGCCCCGGAGCGAGCATACGCCTCATTTTGACGATTTTCGTGTGCTATTGCACACCATTTTTTGGGTGATCGGGATTCCGACGTCAAAAATGCCAAATTTGTTCGTGGACGTCCGTCAAGACGTTGTCTATGCATACGGTTGGCCATCACGGGTTTTCTGGGCCGTTTGGAAGGTCAAACGAGCCCCGGAGCGAGCATACGCCTCATTTTGACGATTTTCGTGTGCTATTGCACACCATTTTTTGGGTGATCGGGATTCCGACGTCAAAAATGCCAAATTTGTTCGTGGACGTCCGTCAAGACGTTGTCTATGCATACGGTTGGCCATCACGGGTTTTCTGGGCCGTTTGGAAGGTCAAACGAGCCCCGGAGCGAGCATACGCCTCATTTTGACGATTTTCGTGTGCTATTGCACACCATTTTTTGGGTGATCGGGATTCCGACGTCAAAAATGCCAAATTTGTTCGTGGACGTCCGTCAAGACGTTGTCTATGCATACGGTTGGCCATCACGGGTTTTCTGGGCCGTTTGGAAGGTCAAACGAGCCCCGGAGCGAGCATACGCCTCATTTTGACGATTTTCGTGTGCTATTGCACACCATTTTTTGGGTGATCGGGATTCCGACGTCAAAAATGCCAAATTTGTTCGTGGACGTCCGTCAAGACGTTGTCTATGCATACGGTTGGCCATCACGGGTTTTCTGGGCCGTTTGGAAGGTCAAACGAGCCCCGGAGCGAGCATACGCCTCATTTTGACGATTTTCGTGTGCTATTGCACACCATTTTTTGGGTGATCGGGATTCCGACGTCAAAAATGCCAAATTTGTTCGTGGACGTCCGTCAAGACGTTGTCTATGCATACGGTTGGCCATCACGGGTTTTCTGGGCCGTTTGGAAGGTCAAACGAGCCCCGGAGCGAGCATACGCCTCATTTTGACGATTTTCGTGTGCTATTGCACACCATTTTTTGGGTGATCGGGATTCCGACGTCAAAAATGCCAAATTTGTTCGTGGACGTCCGTCAAGACGTTGTCTATGCATACGGTTGGCCATCACGGGTTTTCTGGGCCGTTTGGAAGGTCAAACGAGCCCCGGAGCGAGCATACGCCTCATTTTGACGATTTTCGTGTGCTATTGCACACCATTTTTTGGGTGATCGGGATTCCGACGTCAAAAATGCCAAATTTGTTCGTGGACGTCCGTCAAGACGTTGTCTATGCATACGGTTGGCCATCACGGGTTTTCTGGGCCGTTTGGAAGGTCAAACGAGCCCCGGAGCGAGCATACGCCTCATTTTGACGATTTTCGTGTGCTATTGCACACCATTTTTTGGGTGATCGGGATTCCGACGTCAAAAATGCCAAATTTGTTCGTGGACGTCCGTCAAGACGTTGTCTATGCATACGGTTGGCCATCACGGGTTTTCTGGGCCGTTTGGAAGGTCAAACGAGCCCCGGAGCGAGCATACGCCTCATTTTGACGATTTTCGTGTGCTATTGCACACCATTTTTTGGGTGATCGGGATTCCGACGTCAAAAATGCCAAATTTGTTCGTGGACGTCCGTCAAGACGTTGTCTATGCATACGGTTGGCCATCACGGGTTTTCTGGGCCGTTTGGAAGGTCAAACGAGCCCCGGAGCGAGCATACGCCTCATTTTGACGATTTTCGTGTGCTATTGCACACCATTTTTTGGGTGATCGGGATTCCGACGTCAAAAATGCCAAATTTGTTCGTGGACGTCCGTCAAGACGTTGTCTATGCATACGGTTGGCCATCACGGGTTTTCTGGGCCGTTTGGAAGGTCAAACGAGCCCCGGAGCGAGCATACGCCTCATTTTGACGATTTTCGTGTGCTATTGCACACCATTTTTTGGGTGATCGGGATTCCGACGTCAAAAATGCCAAATTTGTTCGTGGACGTCCGTCAAGACGTTGTCTATGCATACGGTTGGCCATCACGGGTTTTCTGGGCCGTTTGGAAGGTCAAACGAGCCCCGGAGCGAGCATACGCCTCATTTTGACGATTTTCGTGTGCTATTGCACACCATTTTTTGGGTGATCGGGATTCCGACGTCAAAAATGCCAAATTTGTTCGTGGACGTCCGTCAAGACGTTGTCTATGCATACGGTTGGCCATCACGGGTTTTCTGGGCCGTTTGGAAGGTCAAACGAGCCCCGGAGCGAGCATACGCCTCATTTTGACGATTTTCGTGTGCTATTGCACACCATTTTTTGGGTGATCGGGATTCCGACGTCAAAAATGCCAAATTTGTTCGTGGACGTCCGTCAAGACGTTGTCTATGCATACGGTTGGCCATCACGGGTTTTCTGGGCCGTTTGGAAGGTCAAACGAGCCCCGGAGCGAGCATACGCCTCATTTTGACGATTTTCGTGTGCTATTGCACACCATTTTTTGGGTGATCGGGATTCCGACGTCAAAAATGCCAAATTTGTTCGTGGACGTCCGTCAAGACGTTGTCTATGCATACGGTTGGCCATCACGGGTTTTCTGGGCCGTTTGGAAGGTCAAACGAGCCCCGGAGCGAGCATACGCCTCATTTTGACGATTTTCGTGTGCTATTGCACACCATTTTTTGGGTGATCGGGATTCCGACGTCAAAAATGCCAAATTTGTTCGTGGACGTCCGTCAAGACGTTGTCTATGCATACGGTTGGCCATCACGGGTTTTCTGGGCCGTTTGGAAGGTCAAACGAGCCCCGGAGCGAGCATACGCCTCATTTTGACGATTTTCGTGTGCTATTGCACACCATTTTTTGGGTGATCGGGATTCCGACGTCAAAAATGCCAAATTTGTTCGTGGACGTCCGTCAAGACGTTGTCTATGCATACGGTTGGCCATCACGGGTTTTCTGGGCCGTTTGGAAGGTCAAACGAGCCCCGGAGCGAGCATACGCCTCATTTTGACGATTTTCGTGTGCTATTGCACACCATTTTTTGGGTGATCGGGATTCCGACGTCAAAAATGCCAAATTTGTTCGTGGACGTCCGTCAAGACGTTGTCTATGCATACGGTTGGCCATCACGGGTTTTCTGGGCCGTTTGGAAGGTCAAACGAGCCCCGGAGCGAGCATACGCCTCATTTTGACGATTTTCGTGTGCTATTGCACACCATTTTTTGGGTGATCGGGATTCCGACGTCAAAAATGCCAAATTTGTTCGTGGACGTCCGTCAAGACGTTGTCTATGCATACGGTTGGCCATCACGGGTTTTCTGGGCCGTTTGGAAGGTCAAACGAGCCCCGGAGCGAGCATACGCCTCATTTTGACGATTTTCGTGTGCTATTGCACACCATTTTTTGGGTGATCGGGATTCCGACGTCAAAAATGCCAAATTTGTTCGTGGACGTCCGTCAAGACGTTGTCTATGCATACGGTTGGCCATCACGGGTTTTCTGGGCCGTTTGGAAGGTCAAACGAGCCCCGGAGCGAGCATACGCCTCATTTTGACGATTTTCGTGTGCTATTGCACACCATTTTTTGGGTGATCGGGATTCCGACGTCAAAAATGCCAAATTTGTTCGTGGACGTCCGTCAAGACGTTGTCTATGCATACGGTTGGCCATCACGGGTTTTCTGGGCCGTTTGGAAGGTCAAACGAGCCCCGGAGCGAGCATACGCCTCATTTTGACGATTTTCGTGTGCTATTGCACACCATTTTTTGGGTGATCGGGATTCCGACGTCAAAAATGCCAAATTTGTTCGTGGACGTCCGTCAAGACGTTGTCTATGCATACGGTTGGCCATCACGGGTTTTCTGGGCCGTTTGGAAGGTCAAACGAGCCCCGGAGCGAGCATACGCCTCATTTTGACGATTTTCGTGTGCTATTGCACACCATTTTTTGGGTGATCGGGATTCCGACGTCAAAAATGCCAAATTTGTTCGTGGACGTCCGTCAAGACGTTGTCTATGCATACGGTTGGCCATCACGGGTTTTCTGGGCCGTTTGGAAGGTCAAACGAGCCCCGGAGCGAGCATACGCCTCATTTTGACGATTTTCGTGTGCTATTGCACACCATTTTTTGGGTGATCGGGATTCCGACGTCAAAAATGCCAAATTTGTTCGTGGACGTCCGTCAAGACGTTGTCTATGCATACGGTTGGCCATCACGGGTTTTCTGGGCCGTTTGGAAGGTCAAACGAGCCCCGGAGCGAGCATACGCCTCATTTTGACGATTTTCGTGTGCTATTGCACACCATTTTTTGGGTGATCGGGATTCCGACGTCAAAAATGCCAAATTTGTTCGTGGACGTCCGTCAAGACGTTGTCTATGCATACGGTTGGCCATCACGGGTTTTCTGGGCCGTTTGGAAGGTCAAACGAGCCCCGGAGCGAGCATACGCCTCATTTTGACGATTTTCGTGTGCTATTGCACACCATTTTTTGGGTGATCGGGATTCCGACGTCAAAAATGCCAAATTTGTTCGTGGACGTCCGTCAAGACGTTGTCTATGCATACGGTTGGCCATCACGGGTTTTCTGGGCCGTTTGGAAGGTCAAACGAGCCCCGGAGCGAGCATACGCCTCATTTTGACGATTTTCGTGTGCTATTGCACACCATTTTTTGGGTGATCGGGATTCCGACGTCAAAAATGCCAAATTTGTTCGTGGACGTCCGTCAAGACGTTGTCTATGCATACGGTTGGCCATCACGGGTTTTCTGGGCCGTTTGGAAGGTCAAACGAGCCCCGGAGCGAGCATACGCCTCATTTTGACGATTTTCGTGTGCTATTGCACACCATTTTTTGGGTGATCGGGATTCCGACGTCAAAAATGCCAAATTTGTTCGTGGACGTCCGTCAAGACGTTGTCTATGCATACGGTTGGCCATCACGGGTTTTCTGGGCCGTTTGGAAGGTCAAACGAGCCCCGGAGCGAGCATACGCCTCATTTTGACGATTTTCGTGTGCTATTGCACACCATTTTTTGGGTGATCGGGATTCCGACGTCAAAAATGCCAAATTTGTTCGTGGACGTCCGTCAAGACGTTGTCTATGCATACGGTTGGCCATCACGGGTTTTCTGGGCCGTTTGGAAGGTCAAACGAGCCCCGGAGCGAGCATACGCCTCATTTTGACGATTTTCGTGTGCTATTGCACACCATTTTTTGGGTGATCGGGATTCCGACGTCAAAAATGCCAAATTTGTTCGTGGACGTCCGTCAAGACGTTGTCTATGCATACGGTTGGCCATCACGGGTTTTCTGGGCCGTTTGGAAGGTCAAACGAGCCCCGGAGCGAGCATACGCCTCATTTTGACGATTTTCGTGTGCTATTGCACACCATTTTTTGGGTGATCGGGATTCCGACGTCAAAAATGCCAAATTTGTTCGTGGACGTCCGTCAAGACGTTGTCTATGCATACGGTTGGCCATCACGGGTTTTCTGGGCCGTTTGGAAGGTCAAACGAGCCCCGGAGCGAGCATACGCCTCATTTTGACGATTTTCGTGTGCTATTGCACACCATTTTTTGGGTGATCGGGATTCCGACGTCAAAAATGCCAAATTTGTTCGTGGACGTCCGTCAAGACGTTGTCTATGCATACGGTTGGCCATCACGGGTTTTCTGGGCCGTTTGGAAGGTCAAACGAGCCCCGGAGCGAGCATACGCCTCATTTTGACGATTTTCGTGTGCTATTGCACACCATTTTTTGGGTGATCGGGATTCCGACGTCAAAAATGCCAAATTTGTTCGTGGACGTCCGTCAAGACGTTGTCTATGCATACGGTTGGCCATCACGGGTTTTCTGGGCCGTTTGGAAGGTCAAACGAGCCCCGGAGCGAGCATACGCCTCATTTTGACGATTTTCGTGTGCTATTGCACACCATTTTTTGGGTGATCGGGATTCCGACGTCAAAAATGCCAAATTTGTTCGTGGACGTCCGTCAAGACGTTGTCTATGCATACGGTTGGCCATCACGGGTTTTCTGGGCCGTTTGGAAGGTCAAACGAGCCCCGGAGCGAGCATACGCCTCATTTTGACGATTTTCGTGTGCTATTGCACACCATTTTTTGGGTGATCGGGATTCCGACGTCAAAAATGCCAAATTTGTTCGTGGACGTCCGTCAAGACGTTGTCTATGCATACGGTTGGCCATCACGGGTTTTCTGGGCCGTTTGGAAGGTCAAACGAGCCCCGGAGCGAGCATACGCCTCATTTTGACGATTTTCGTGTGCTATTGCACACCATTTTTTGGGTGATCGGGATTCCGACGTCAAAAATGCCAAATTTGTTCGTGGACGTCCGTCAAGACGTTGTCTATGCATACGGTTGGCCATCACGGGTTTTCTGGGCCGTTTGGAAGGTCAAACGAGCCCCGGAGCGAGCATACGCCTCATTTTGACGATTTTCGTGTGCTATTGCACACCATTTTTTGGGTGATCGGGATTCCGACGTCAAAAATGCCAAATTTGTTCGTGGACGTCCGTCAAGACGTTGTCTATGCATACGGTTGGCCATCACGGGTTTTCTGGGCCGTTTGGAAGGTCAAACGAGCCCCGGAGCGAGCATACGCCTCATTTTGACGATTTTCGTGTGCTATTGCACACCATTTTTTGGGTGATCGGGATTCCGACGTCAAAAATGCCAAATTTGTTCGTGGACGTCCGTCAAGACGTTGTCTATGCATACGGTTGGCCATCACGGGTTTTCTGGGCCGTTTGGAAGGTCAAACGAGCCCCGGAGCGAGCATACGCCTCATTTTGACGATTTTCGTGTGCTATTGCACACCATTTTTTGGGTGATCGGGATTCCGACGTCAAAAATGCCAAATTTGTTCGTGGACGTCCGTCAAGACGTTGTCTATGCATACGGTTGGCCATCACGGGTTTTCTGGGCCGTTTGGAAGGTCAAACGAGCCCCGGAGCGAGCATACGCCTCATTTTGACGATTTTCGTGTGCTATTGCACACCATTTTTTGGGTGATCGGGATTCCGACGTCAAAAATGCCAAATTTGTTCGTGGACGTCCGTCAAGACGTTGTCTATGCATACGGTTGGCCATCACGGGTTTTCTGGGCCGTTTGGAAGGTCAAACGAGCCCCGGAGCGAGCATACGCCTCATTTTGACGATTTTCGTGTGCTATTGCACACCATTTTTTGGGTGATCGGGATTCCGACGTCAAAAATGCCAAATTTGTTCGTGGACGTCCGTCAAGACGTTGTCTATGCATACGGTTGGCCATCACGGGTTTTCTGGGCCGTTTGGAAGGTCAAACGAGCCCCGGAGCGAGCATACGCCTCATTTTGACGATTTTCGTGTGCTATTGCACACCATTTTTTGGGTGATCGGGATTCCGACGTCAAAAATGCCAAATTTGTTCGTGGACGTCCGTCAAGACGTTGTCTATGCATACGGTTGGCCATCACGGGTTTTCTGGGCCGTTTGGAAGGTCAAACGAGCCCCGGAGCGAGCATACGCCTCATTTTGACGATTTTCGTGTGCTATTGCACACCATTTTTTGGGTGATCGGGATTCCGACGTCAAAAATGCCAAATTTGTTCGTGGACGTCCGTCAAGACGTTGTCTATGCATACGGTTGGCCATCACGGGTTTTCTGGGCCGTTTGGAAGGTCAAACGAGCCCCGGAGCGAGCATACGCCTCATTTTGACGATTTTCGTGTGCTATTGCACACCATTTTTTGGGTGATCGGGATTCCGACGTCAAAAATGCCAAATTTGTTCGTGGACGTCCGTCAAGACGTTGTCTATGCATACGGTTGGCCATCACGGGTTTTCTGGGCCGTTTGGAAGGTCAAACGAGCCCCGGAGCGAGCATACGCCTCATTTTGACGATTTTCGTGTGCTATTGCACACCATTTTTTGGGTGATCGGGATTCCGACGTCAAAAATGCCAAATTTGTTCGTGGACGTCCGTCAAGACGTTGTCTATGCATACGGTTGGCCATCACGGGTTTTCTGGGCCGTTTGGAAGGTCAAACGAGCCCCGGAGCGAGCATACGCCTCATTTTGACGATTTTCGTGTGCTATTGCACACCATTTTTTGGGTGATCGGGATTCCGACGTCAAAAATGCCAAATTTGTTCGTGGACGTCCGTCAAGACGTTGTCTATGCATACGGTTGGCCATCACGGGTTTTCTGGGCCGTTTGGAAGGTCAAACGAGCCCCGGAGCGAGCATACGCCTCATTTTGACGATTTTCGTGTGCTATTGCACACCATTTTTTGGGTGATCGGGATTCCGACGTCAAAAATGCCAAATTTGTTCGTGGACGTCCGTCAAGACGTTGTCTATGCATACGGTTGGCCATCACGGGTTTTCTGGGCCGTTTGGAAGGTCAAACGAGCCCCGGAGCGAGCATACGCCTCATTTTGACGATTTTCGTGTGCTATTGCACACCATTTTTTGGGTGATCGGGATTCCGACGTCAAAAATGCCAAATTTGTTCGTGGACGTCCGTCAAGACGTTGTCTATGCATACGGTTGGCCATCACGGGTTTTCTGGGCCGTTTGGAAGGTCAAACGAGCCCCGGAGCGAGCATACGCCTCATTTTGACGATTTTCGTGTGCTATTGCACACCATTTTTTGGGTGATCGGGATTCCGACGTCAAAAATGCCAAATTTGTTCGTGGACGTCCGTCAAGACGTTGTCTATGCATACGGTTGGCCATCACGGGTTTTCTGGGCCGTTTGGAAGGTCAAACGAGCCCCGGAGCGAGCATACGCCTCATTTTGACGATTTTCGTGTGCTATTGCACACCATTTTTTGGGTGATCGGGATTCCGACGTCAAAAATGCCAAATTTGTTCGTGGACGTCCGTCAAGACGTTGTCTATGCATACGGTTGGCCATCACGGGTTTTCTGGGCCGTTTGGAAGGTCAAACGAGCCCCGGAGCGAGCATACGCCTCATTTTGACGATTTTCGTGTGCTATTGCACACCATTTTTTGGGTGATCGGGATTCCGACGTCAAAAATGCCAAATTTGTTCGTGGACGTCCGTCAAGACGTTGTCTATGCATACGGTTGGCCATCACGGGTTTTCTGGGCCGTTTGGAAGGTCAAACGAGCCCCGGAGCGAGCATACGCCTCATTTTGACGATTTTCGTGTGCTATTGCACACCATTTTTTGGGTGATCGGGATTCCGACGTCAAAAATGCCAAATTTGTTCGTGGACGTCCGTCAAGACGTTGTCTATGCATACGGTTGGCCATCACGGGTTTTCTGGGCCGTTTGGAAGGTCAAACGAGCCCCGGAGCGAGCATACGCCTCATTTTGACGATTTTCGTGTGCTATTGCACACCATTTTTTGGGTGATCGGGATTCCGACGTCAAAAATGCCAAATTTGTTCGTGGACGTCCGTCAAGACGTTGTCTATGCATACGGTTGGCCATCACGGGTTTTCTGGGCCGTTTGGAAGGTCAAACGAGCCCCGGAGCGAGCATACGCCTCATTTTGACGATTTTCGTGTGCTATTGCACACCATTTTTTGGGTGATCGGGATTCCGACGTCAAAAATGCCAAATTTGTTCGTGGACGTCCGTCAAGACGTTGTCTATGCATACGGTTGGCCATCACGGGTTTTCTGGGCCGTTTGGAAGGTCAAACGAGCCCCGGAGCGAGCATACGCCTCATTTTGACGATTTTCGTGTGCTATTGCACACCATTTTTTGGGTGATCGGGATTCCGACGTCAAAAATGCCAAATTTGTTCGTGGACGTCCGTCAAGACGTTGTCTATGCATACGGTTGGCCATCACGGGTTTTCTGGGCCGTTTGGAAGGTCAAACGAGCCCCGGAGCGAGCATACGCCTCATTTTGACGATTTTCGTGTGCTATTGCACACCATTTTTTGGGTGATCGGGATTCCGACGTCAAAAATGCCAAATTTGTTCGTGGACGTCCGTCAAGACGTTGTCTATGCATACGGTTGGCCATCACGGGTTTTCTGGGCCGTTTGGAAGGTCAAACGAGCCCCGGAGCGAGCATACGCCTCATTTTGACGATTTTCGTGTGCTATTGCACACCATTTTTTGGGTGATCGGGATTCCGACGTCAAAAATGCCAAATTTGTTCGTGGACGTCCGTCAAGACGTTGTCTATGCATACGGTTGGCCATCACGGGTTTTCTGGGCCGTTTGGAAGGTCAAACGAGCCCCGGAGCGAGCATACGCCTCATTTTGACGATTTTCGTGTGCTATTGCACACCATTTTTTGGGTGATCGGGATTCCGACGTCAAAAATGCCAAATTTGTTCGTGGACGTCCGTCAAGACGTTGTCTATGCATACGGTTGGCCATCACGGGTTTTCTGGGCCGTTTGGAAGGTCAAACGAGCCCCGGAGCGAGCATACGCCTCATTTTGACGATTTTCGTGTGCTATTGCACACCATTTTTTGGGTGATCGGGATTCCGACGTCAAAAATGCCAAATTTGTTCGTGGACGTCCGTCAAGACGTTGTCTATGCATACGGTTGGCCATCACGGGTTTTCTGGGCCGTTTGGAAGGTCAAACGAGCCCCGGAGCGAGCATACGCCTCATTTTGACGATTTTCGTGTGCTATTGCACACCATTTTTTGGGTGATCGGGATTCCGACGTCAAAAATGCCAAATTTGTTCGTGGACGTCCGTCAAGACGTTGTCTATGCATACGGTTGGCCATCACGGGTTTTCTGGGCCGTTTGGAAGGTCAAACGAGCCCCGGAGCGAGCATACGCCTCATTTTGACGATTTTCGTGTGCTATTGCACACCATTTTTTGGGTGATCGGGATTCCGACGTCAAAAATGCCAAATTTGTTCGTGGACGTCCGTCAAGACGTTGTCTATGCATACGGTTGGCCATCACGGGTTTTCTGGGCCGTTTGGAAGGTCAAACGAGCCCCGGAGCGAGCATACGCCTCATTTTGACGATTTTCGTGTGCTATTGCACACCATTTTTTGGGTGATCGGGATTCCGACGTCAAAAATGCCAAATTTGTTCGTGGACGTCCGTCAAGACGTTGTCTATGCATACGGTTGGCCATCACGGGTTTTCTGGGCCGTTTGGAAGGTCAAACGAGCCCCGGAGCGAGCATACGCCTCATTTTGACGATTTTCGTGTGCTATTGCACACCATTTTTTGGGTGATCGGGATTCCGACGTCAAAAATGCCAAATTTGTTCGTGGACGTCCGTCAAGACGTTGTCTATGCATACGGTTGGCCATCACGGGTTTTCTGGGCCGTTTGGAAGGTCAAACGAGCCCCGGAGCGAGCATACGCCTCATTTTGACGATTTTCGTGTGCTATTGCACACCATTTTTTGGGTGATCGGGATTCCGACGTCAAAAATGCCAAATTTGTTCGTGGACGTCCGTCAAGACGTTGTCTATGCATACGGTTGGCCATCACGGGTTTTCTGGGCCGTTTGGAAGGTCAAACGAGCCCCGGAGCGAGCATACGCCTCATTTTGACGATTTTCGTGTGCTATTGCACACCATTTTTTGGGTGATCGGGATTCCGACGTCAAAAATGCCAAATTTGTTCGTGGACGTCCGTCAAGACGTTGTCTATGCATACGGTTGGCCATCACGGGTTTTCTGGGCCGTTTGGAAGGTCAAACGAGCCCCGGAGCGAGCATACGCCTCATTTTGACGATTTTCGTGTGCTATTGCACACCATTTTTTGGGTGATCGGGATTCCGACGTCAAAAATGCCAAATTTGTTCGTGGACGTCCGTCAAGACGTTGTCTATGCATACGGTTGGCCATCACGGGTTTTCTGGGCCGTTTGGAAGGTCAAACGAGCCCCGGAGCGAGCATACGCCTCATTTTGACGATTTTCGTGTGCTATTGCACACCATTTTTTGGGTGATCGGGATTCCGACGTCAAAAATGCCAAATTTGTTCGTGGACGTCCGTCAAGACGTTGTCTATGCATACGGTTGGCCATCACGGGTTTTCTGGGCCGTTTGGAAGGTCAAACGAGCCCCGGAGCGAGCATACGCCTCATTTTGACGATTTTCGTGTGCTATTGCACACCATTTTTTGGGTGATCGGGATTCCGACGTCAAAAATGCCAAATTTGTTCGTGGACGTCCGTCAAGACGTTGTCTATGCATACGGTTGGCCATCACGGGTTTTCTGGGCCGTTTGGAAGGTCAAACGAGCCCCGGAGCGAGCATACGCCTCATTTTGACGATTTTCGTGTGCTATTGCACACCATTTTTTGGGTGATCGGGATTCCGACGTCAAAAATGCCAAATTTGTTCGTGGACGTCCGTCAAGACGTTGTCTATGCATACGGTTGGCCATCACGGGTTTTCTGGGCCGTTTGGAAGGTCAAACGAGCCCCGGAGCGAGCATACGCCTCATTTTGACGATTTTCGTGTGCTATTGCACACCATTTTTTGGGTGATCGGGATTCCGACGTCAAAAATGCCAAATTTGTTCGTGGACGTCCGTCAAGACGTTGTCTATGCATACGGTTGGCCATCACGGGTTTTCTGGGCCGTTTGGAAGGTCAAACGAGCCCCGGAGCGAGCATACGCCTCATTTTGACGATTTTCGTGTGCTATTGCACACCATTTTTTGGGTGATCGGGATTCCGACGTCAAAAATGCCAAATTTGTTCGTGGACGTCCGTCAAGACGTTGTCTATGCATACGGTTGGCCATCACGGGTTTTCTGGGCCGTTTGGAAGGTCAAACGAGCCCCGGAGCGAGCATACGCCTCATTTTGACGATTTTCGTGTGCTATTGCACACCATTTTTTGGGTGATCGGGATTCCGACGTCAAAAATGCCAAATTTGTTCGTGGACGTCCGTCAAGACGTTGTCTATGCATACGGTTGGCCATCACGGGTTTTCTGGGCCGTTTGGAAGGTCAAACGAGCCCCGGAGCGAGCATACGCCTCATTTTGACGATTTTCGTGTGCTATTGCACACCATTTTTTGGGTGATCGGGATTCCGACGTCAAAAATGCCAAATTTGTTCGTGGACGTCCGTCAAGACGTTGTCTATGCATACGGTTGGCCATCACGGGTTTTCTGGGCCGTTTGGAAGGTCAAACGAGCCCCGGAGCGAGCATACGCCTCATTTTGACGATTTTCGTGTGCTATTGCACACCATTTTTTGGGTGATCGGGATTCCGACGTCAAAAATGCCAAATTTGTTCGTGGACGTCCGTCAAGACGTTGTCTATGCATACGGTTGGCCATCACGGGTTTTCTGGGCCGTTTGGAAGGTCAAACGAGCCCCGGAGCGAGCATACGCCTCATTTTGACGATTTTCGTGTGCTATTGCACACCATTTTTTGGGTGATCGGGATTCCGACGTCAAAAATGCCAAATTTGTTCGTGGACGTCCGTCAAGACGTTGTCTATGCATACGGTTGGCCATCACGGGTTTTCTGGGCCGTTTGGAAGGTCAAACGAGCCCCGGAGCGAGCATACGCCTCATTTTGACGATTTTCGTGTGCTATTGCACACCATTTTTTGGGTGATCGGGATTCCGACGTCAAAAATGCCAAATTTGTTCGTGGACGTCCGTCAAGACGTTGTCTATGCATACGGTTGGCCATCACGGGTTTTCTGGGCCGTTTGGAAGGTCAAACGAGCCCCGGAGCGAGCATACGCCTCATTTTGACGATTTTCGTGTGCTATTGCACACCATTTTTTGGGTGATCGGGATTCCGACGTCAAAAATGCCAAATTTGTTCGTGGACGTCCGTCAAGACGTTGTCTATGCATACGGTTGGCCATCACGGGTTTTCTGGGCCGTTTGGAAGGTCAAACGAGCCCCGGAGCGAGCATACGCCTCATTTTGACGATTTTCGTGTGCTATTGCACACCATTTTTTGGGTGATCGGGATTCCGACGTCAAAAATGCCAAATTTGTTCGTGGACGTCCGTCAAGACGTTGTCTATGCATACGGTTGGCCATCACGGGTTTTCTGGGCCGTTTGGAAGGTCAAACGAGCCCCGGAGCGAGCATACGCCTCATTTTGACGATTTTCGTGTGCTATTGCACACCATTTTTTGGGTGATCGGGATTCCGACGTCAAAAATGCCAAATTTGTTCGTGGACGTCCGTCAAGACGTTGTCTATGCATACGGTTGGCCATCACGGGTTTTCTGGGCCGTTTGGAAGGTCAAACGAGCCCCGGAGCGAGCATACGCCTCATTTTGACGATTTTCGTGTGCTATTGCACACCATTTTTTGGGTGATCGGGATTCCGACGTCAAAAATGCCAAATTTGTTCGTGGACGTCCGTCAAGACGTTGTCTATGCATACGGTTGGCCATCACGGGTTTTCTGGGCCGTTTGGAAGGTCAAACGAGCCCCGGAGCGAGCATACGCCTCATTTTGACGATTTTCGTGTGCTATTGCACACCATTTTTTGGGTGATCGGGATTCCGACGTCAAAAATGCCAAATTTGTTCGTGGACGTCCGTCAAGACGTTGTCTATGCATACGGTTGGCCATCACGGGTTTTCTGGGCCGTTTGGAAGGTCAAACGAGCCCCGGAGCGAGCATACGCCTCATTTTGACGATTTTCGTGTGCTATTGCACACCATTTTTTGGGTGATCGGGATTCCGACGTCAAAAATGCCAAATTTGTTCGTGGACGTCCGTCAAGACGTTGTCTATGCATACGGTTGGCCATCACGGGTTTTCTGGGCCGTTTGGAAGGTCAAACGAGCCCCGGAGCGAGCATACGCCTCATTTTGACGATTTTCGTGTGCTATTGCACACCATTTTTTGGGTGATCGGGATTCCGACGTCAAAAATGCCAAATTTGTTCGTGGACGTCCGTCAAGACGTTGTCTATGCATACGGTTGGCCATCACGGGTTTTCTGGGCCGTTTGGAAGGTCAAACGAGCCCCGGAGCGAGCATACGCCTCATTTTGACGATTTTCGTGTGCTATTGCACACCATTTTTTGGGTGATCGGGATTCCGACGTCAAAAATGCCAAATTTGTTCGTGGACGTCCGTCAAGACGTTGTCTATGCATACGGTTGGCCATCACGGGTTTTCTGGGCCGTTTGGAAGGTCAAACGAGCCCCGGAGCGAGCATACGCCTCATTTTGACGATTTTCGTGTGCTATTGCACACCATTTTTTGGGTGATCGGGATTCCGACGTCAAAAATGCCAAATTTGTTCGTGGACGTCCGTCAAGACGTTGTCTATGCATACGGTTGGCCATCACGGGTTTTCTGGGCCGTTTGGAAGGTCAAACGAGCCCCGGAGCGAGCATACGCCTCATTTTGACGATTTTCGTGTGCTATTGCACACCATTTTTTGGGTGATCGGGATTCCGACGTCAAAAATGCCAAATTTGTTCGTGGACGTCCGTCAAGACGTTGTCTATGCATACGGTTGGCCATCACGGGTTTTCTGGGCCGTTTGGAAGGTCAAACGAGCCCCGGAGCGAGCATACGCCTCATTTTGACGATTTTCGTGTGCTATTGCACACCATTTTTTGGGTGATCGGGATTCCGACGTCAAAAATGCCAAATTTGTTCGTGGACGTCCGTCAAGACGTTGTCTATGCATACGGTTGGCCATCACGGGTTTTCTGGGCCGTTTGGAAGGTCAAACGAGCCCCGGAGCGAGCATACGCCTCATTTTGACGATTTTCGTGTGCTATTGCACACCATTTTTTGGGTGATCGGGATTCCGACGTCAAAAATGCCAAATTTGTTCGTGGACGTCCGTCAAGACGTTGTCTATGCATACGGTTGGCCATCACGGGTTTTCTGGGCCGTTTGGAAGGTCAAACGAGCCCCGGAGCGAGCATACGCCTCATTTTGACGATTTTCGTGTGCTATTGCACACCATTTTTTGGGTGATCGGGATTCCGACGTCAAAAATGCCAAATTTGTTCGTGGACGTCCGTCAAGACGTTGTCTATGCATACGGTTGGCCATCACGGGTTTTCTGGGCCGTTTGGAAGGTCAAACGAGCCCCGGAGCGAGCATACGCCTCATTTTGACGATTTTCGTGTGCTATTGCACACCATTTTTTGGGTGATCGGGATTCCGACGTCAAAAATGCCAAATTTGTTCGTGGACGTCCGTCAAGACGTTGTCTATGCATACGGTTGGCCATCACGGGTTTTCTGGGCCGTTTGGAAGGTCAAACGAGCCCCGGAGCGAGCATACGCCTCATTTTGACGATTTTCGTGTGCTATTGCACACCATTTTTTGGGTGATCGGGATTCCGACGTCAAAAATGCCAAATTTGTTCGTGGACGTCCGTCAAGACGTTGTCTATGCATACGGTTGGCCATCACGGGTTTTCTGGGCCGTTTGGAAGGTCAAACGAGCCCCGGAGCGAGCATACGCCTCATTTTGACGATTTTCGTGTGCTATTGCACACCATTTTTTGGGTGATCGGGATTCCGACGTCAAAAATGCCAAATTTGTTCGTGGACGTCCGTCAAGACGTTGTCTATGCATACGGTTGGCCATCACGGGTTTTCTGGGCCGTTTGGAAGGTCAAACGAGCCCCGGAGCGAGCATACGCCTCATTTTGACGATTTTCGTGTGCTATTGCACACCATTTTTTGGGTGATCGGGATTCCGACGTCAAAAATGCCAAATTTGTTCGTGGACGTCCGTCAAGACGTTGTCTATGCATACGGTTGGCCATCACGGGTTTTCTGGGCCGTTTGGAAGGTCAAACGAGCCCCGGAGCGAGCATACGCCTCATTTTGACGATTTTCGTGTGCTATTGCACACCATTTTTTGGGTGATCGGGATTCCGACGTCAAAAATGCCAAATTTGTTCGTGGACGTCCGTCAAGACGTTGTCTATGCATACGGTTGGCCATCACGGGTTTTCTGGGCCGTTTGGAAGGTCAAACGAGCCCCGGAGCGAGCATACGCCTCATTTTGACGATTTTCGTGTGCTATTGCACACCATTTTTTGGGTGATCGGGATTCCGACGTCAAAAATGCCAAATTTGTTCGTGGACGTCCGTCAAGACGTTGTCTATGCATACGGTTGGCCATCACGGGTTTTCTGGGCCGTTTGGAAGGTCAAACGAGCCCCGGAGCGAGCATACGCCTCATTTTGACGATTTTCGTGTGCTATTGCACACCATTTTTTGGGTGATCGGGATTCCGACGTCAAAAATGCCAAATTTGTTCGTGGACGTCCGTCAAGACGTTGTCTATGCATACGGTTGGCCATCACGGGTTTTCTGGGCCGTTTGGAAGGTCAAACGAGCCCCGGAGCGAGCATACGCCTCATTTTGACGATTTTCGTGTGCTATTGCACACCATTTTTTGGGTGATCGGGATTCCGACGTCAAAAATGCCAAATTTGTTCGTGGACGTCCGTCAAGACGTTGTCTATGCATACGGTTGGCCATCACGGGTTTTCTGGGCCGTTTGGAAGGTCAAACGAGCCCCGGAGCGAGCATACGCCTCATTTTGACGATTTTCGTGTGCTATTGCACACCATTTTTTGGGTGATCGGGATTCCGACGTCAAAAATGCCAAATTTGTTCGTGGACGTCCGTCAAGACGTTGTCTA
Source organism: Solanum pimpinellifolium (assembly GCA_034621305.1). Lineage (NCBI taxonomy): Eukaryota > Viridiplantae > Streptophyta > Magnoliopsida > Solanales > Solanaceae > Solanum > Solanum pimpinellifolium. The sequence goes on from JAWZUQ010000019.1 coordinate 211,760, forward strand.
TGCATACGGTTGGCCATCACGGGTTTTCTGGGCCGTTTGGAAGGTCAAACGAGCCCCGGAGCGAGCATACGCCTCATTTTGACGATTTTCGTGTGCTATTGCACACCATTTTTTGGGTGATCGGGATTCCGACGTCAAAAATGCCAAATTTGTTCGTGGACGTCCGTCAAGACGTTGTCTATGCATACGGTTGGCCATCACGGGTTTTCTGGGCCGTTTGGAAGGTCAAACGAGCCCCGGAGCGAGCATACGCCTCATTTTGACGATTTTCGTGTGCTATTGCACACCATTTTTTGGGTGATCGGGATTCCGACGTCAAAAATGCCAAATTTGTTCGTGGACGTCCGTCAAGACGTTGTCTATGCATACGGTTGGCCATCACGGGTTTTCTGGGCCGTTTGGAAGGTCAAACGAGCCCCGGAGCGAGCATACGCCTCATTTTGACGATTTTCGTGTGCTATTGCACACCATTTTTTGGGTGATCGGGATTCCGACGTCAAAAATGCCAAATTTGTTCGTGGACGTCCGTCAAGACGTTGTCTATGCATACGGTTGGCCATCACGGGTTTTCTGGGCCGTTTGGAAGGTCAAACGAGCCCCGGAGCGAGCATACGCCTCATTTTGACGATTTTCGTGTGCTATTGCACACCATTTTTTGGGTGATCGGGATTCCGACGTCAAAAATGCCAAATTTGTTCGTGGACGTCCGTCAAGACGTTGTCTATGCATACGGTTGGCCATCACGGGTTTTCTGGGCCGTTTGGAAGGTCAAACGAGCCCCGGAGCGAGCATACGCCTCATTTTGACGATTTTCGTGTGCTATTGCACACCATTTTTTGGGTGATCGGGATTCCGACGTCAAAAATGCCAAATTTGTTCGTGGACGTCCGTCAAGACGTTGTCTATGCATACGGTTGGCCATCACGGGTTTTCTGGGCCGTTTGGAAGGTCAAACGAGCCCCGGAGCGAGCATACGCCTCATTTTGACGATTTTCGTGTGCTATTGCACACCATTTTTTGGGTGATCGGGATTCCGACGTCAAAAATGCCAAATTTGTTCGTGGACGTCCGTCAAGACGTTGTCTATGCATACGGTTGGCCATCACGGGTTTTCTGGGCCGTTTGGAAGGTCAAACGAGCCCCGGAGCGAGCATACGCCTCATTTTGACGATTTTCGTGTGCTATTGCACACCATTTTTTGGGTGATCGGGATTCCGACGTCAAAAATGCCAAATTTGTTCGTGGACGTCCGTCAAGACGTTGTCTATGCATACGGTTGGCCATCACGGGTTTTCTGGGCCGTTTGGAAGGTCAAACGAGCCCCGGAGCGAGCATACGCCTCATTTTGACGATTTTCGTGTGCTATTGCACACCATTTTTTGGGTGATCGGGATTCCGACGTCAAAAATGCCAAATTTGTTCGTGGACGTCCGTCAAGACGTTGTCTATGCATACGGTTGGCCATCACGGGTTTTCTGGGCCGTTTGGAAGGTCAAACGAGCCCCGGAGCGAGCATACGCCTCATTTTGACGATTTTCGTGTGCTATTGCACACCATTTTTTGGGTGATCGGGATTCCGACGTCAAAAATGCCAAATTTGTTCGTGGACGTCCGTCAAGACGTTGTCTATGCATACGGTTGGCCATCACGGGTTTTCTGGGCCGTTTGGAAGGTCAAACGAGCCCCGGAGCGAGCATACGCCTCATTTTGACGATTTTCGTGTGCTATTGCACACCATTTTTTGGGTGATCGGGATTCCGACGTCAAAAATGCCAAATTTGTTCGTGGACGTCCGTCAAGACGTTGTCTATGCATACGGTTGGCCATCACGGGTTTTCTGGGCCGTTTGGAAGGTCAAACGAGCCCCGGAGCGAGCATACGCCTCATTTTGACGATTTTCGTGTGCTATTGCACACCATTTTTTGGGTGATCGGGATTCCGACGTCAAAAATGCCAAATTTGTTCGTGGACGTCCGTCAAGACGTTGTCTATGCATACGGTTGGCCATCACGGGTTTTCTGGGCCGTTTGGAAGGTCAAACGAGCCCCGGAGCGAGCATACGCCTCATTTTGACGATTTTCGTGTGCTATTGCACACCATTTTTTGGGTGATCGGGATTCCGACGTCAAAAATGCCAAATTTGTTCGTGGACGTCCGTCAAGACGTTGTCTATGCATACGGTTGGCCATCACGGGTTTTCTGGGCCGTTTGGAAGGTCAAACGAGCCCCGGAGCGAGCATACGCCTCATTTTGACGATTTTCGTGTGCTATTGCACACCATTTTTTGGGTGATCGGGATTCCGACGTCAAAAATGCCAAATTTGTTCGTGGACGTCCGTCAAGACGTTGTCTATGCATACGGTTGGCCATCACGGGTTTTCTGGGCCGTTTGGAAGGTCAAACGAGCCCCGGAGCGAGCATACGCCTCATTTTGACGATTTTCGTGTGCTATTGCACACCATTTTTTGGGTGATCGGGATTCCGACGTCAAAAATGCCAAATTTGTTCGTGGACGTCCGTCAAGACGTTGTCTATGCATACGGTTGGCCATCACGGGTTTTCTGGGCCGTTTGGAAGGTCAAACGAGCCCCGGAGCGAGCATACGCCTCATTTTGACGATTTTCGTGTGCTATTGCACACCATTTTTTGGGTGATCGGGATTCCGACGTCAAAAATGCCAAATTTGTTCGTGGACGTCCGTCAAGACGTTGTCTATGCATACGGTTGGCCATCACGGGTTTTCTGGGCCGTTTGGAAGGTCAAACGAGCCCCGGAGCGAGCATACGCCTCATTTTGACGATTTTCGTGTGCTATTGCACACCATTTTTTGGGTGATCGGGATTCCGACGTCAAAAATGCCAAATTTGTTCGTGGACGTCCGTCAAGACGTTGTCTATGCATACGGTTGGCCATCACGGGTTTTCTGGGCCGTTTGGAAGGTCAAACGAGCCCCGGAGCGAGCATACGCCTCATTTTGACGATTTTCGTGTGCTATTGCACACCATTTTTTGGGTGATCGGGATTCCGACGTCAAAAATGCCAAATTTGTTCGTGGACGTCCGTCAAGACGTTGTCTATGCATACGGTTGGCCATCACGGGTTTTCTGGGCCGTTTGGAAGGTCAAACGAGCCCCGGAGCGAGCATACGCCTCATTTTGACGATTTTCGTGTGCTATTGCACACCATTTTTTGGGTGATCGGGATTCCGACGTCAAAAATGCCAAATTTGTTCGTGGACGTCCGTCAAGACGTTGTCTATGCATACGGTTGGCCATCACGGGTTTTCTGGGCCGTTTGGAAGGTCAAACGAGCCCCGGAGCGAGCATACGCCTCATTTTGACGATTTTCGTGTGCTATTGCACACCATTTTTTGGGTGATCGGGATTCCGACGTCAAAAATGCCAAATTTGTTCGTGGACGTCCGTCAAGACGTTGTCTATGCATACGGTTGGCCATCACGGGTTTTCTGGGCCGTTTGGAAGGTCAAACGAGCCCCGGAGCGAGCATACGCCTCATTTTGACGATTTTCGTGTGCTATTGCACACCATTTTTTGGGTGATCGGGATTCCGACGTCAAAAATGCCAAATTTGTTCGTGGACGTCCGTCAAGACGTTGTCTATGCATACGGTTGGCCATCACGGGTTTTCTGGGCCGTTTGGAAGGTCAAACGAGCCCCGGAGCGAGCATACGCCTCATTTTGACGATTTTCGTGTGCTATTGCACACCATTTTTTGGGTGATCGGGATTCCGACGTCAAAAATGCCAAATTTGTTCGTGGACGTCCGTCAAGACGTTGTCTATGCATACGGTTGGCCATCACGGGTTTTCTGGGCCGTTTGGAAGGTCAAACGAGCCCCGGAGCGAGCATACGCCTCATTTTGACGATTTTCGTGTGCTATTGCACACCATTTTTTGGGTGATCGGGATTCCGACGTCAAAAATGCCAAATTTGTTCGTGGACGTCCGTCAAGACGTTGTCTATGCATACGGTTGGCCATCACGGGTTTTCTGGGCCGTTTGGAAGGTCAAACGAGCCCCGGAGCGAGCATACGCCTCATTTTGACGATTTTCGTGTGCTATTGCACACCATTTTTTGGGTGATCGGGATTCCGACGTCAAAAATGCCAAATTTGTTCGTGGACGTCCGTCAAGACGTTGTCTATGCATACGGTTGGCCATCACGGGTTTTCTGGGCCGTTTGGAAGGTCAAACGAGCCCCGGAGCGAGCATACGCCTCATTTTGACGATTTTCGTGTGCTATTGCACACCATTTTTTGGGTGATCGGGATTCCGACGTCAAAAATGCCAAATTTGTTCGTGGACGTCCGTCAAGACGTTGTCTATGCATACGGTTGGCCATCACGGGTTTTCTGGGCCGTTTGGAAGGTCAAACGAGCCCCGGAGCGAGCATACGCCTCATTTTGACGATTTTCGTGTGCTATTGCACACCATTTTTTGGGTGATCGGGATTCCGACGTCAAAAATGCCAAATTTGTTCGTGGACGTCCGTCAAGACGTTGTCTATGCATACGGTTGGCCATCACGGGTTTTCTGGGCCGTTTGGAAGGTCAAACGAGCCCCGGAGCGAGCATACGCCTCATTTTGACGATTTTCGTGTGCTATTGCACACCATTTTTTGGGTGATCGGGATTCCGACGTCAAAAATGCCAAATTTGTTCGTGGACGTCCGTCAAGACGTTGTCTATGCATACGGTTGGCCATCACGGGTTTTCTGGGCCGTTTGGAAGGTCAAACGAGCCCCGGAGCGAGCATACGCCTCATTTTGACGATTTTCGTGTGCTATTGCACACCATTTTTTGGGTGATCGGGATTCCGACGTCAAAAATGCAAATTTGTTCGTGGACGTCCGTCAAGACGTTGTCTATGCATACGGTTGGCCATCACGGGTTTTCTGGGCCGTTTGGAAGGTCAAACGAGCCCCGGAGCGAGCATACGCCTCATTTTGACGATTTTCGTGTGCTATTGCACACCATTTTTTGGGTGATCGGGATTCCGACGTCAAAAATGCCAAATTTGTTCGTGGACGTCCGTCAAGACGTTGTCTATGAATACGTGTGTGTATGATGCCATCACGGGTTTTCTGGGCCGTTTGAAGGTCAAACGAGCCCCGGAGCGATGATACGCATTTCCGATTTTGTGGTTGCATTGTGATTTGGGGACGTGTGCTATTGCACACCATTTTTGGGTGTCGGAATTCCGACCGACAAATCGATGCCAATGTTGTTCACTGACAAGGCGTTGTTTCGCTACGGTTGTGGCGTGTTATGTTGCGTAGCGTGTGTTTGCACACCGACTGAAGAGAGATCGGTGTCAATTTGCGTATTACGGCGTGTCTTGAGACACCATCAAACGCAATCGCACCGGTACAGGCGAGTAAAAGGGATGGACTAATCGGTGAAGGTCAAGTTGTTCGTACGATCGGATCTATGGCGGTCTTTTCCTGAACTCACCGTGGAAGGGTCGTCGGGGCCGGATGAGGACGAGCGTCCTGATGGTCAAACAATTGGTGCGTAGCTATCACACGATTTTTTCGGGATTGAGGCGTCCGAGTCAAAAAACGGGTGGATCGTGACGTTGATAAATAGGTTGGACATCACGGGTTTGCGTACACTGCACACGTTGGAAGGTCAAGACTCACGCTGGACATCGGTTGGACATACGAAGAACAATTGGTTTGCAATTATTTCGCGTTTCTAAGCAAGTGGTTCTGTGTGACGGGTGTTCAAGATGTAAAGATCCAGATAAGGTGGCCAAAAAGGTTTGTGGGATCGTTTAGGAGGTCCAGAATACATTGGCTATGGACGATCACGCGTATCGGTTCACGTTTTAAATGTTATTGGTGTGTAGGCTAGGACAAGTCAAAACGGGTGCGACGTTGTGTTACACACGATTACTATCTCACGGTACGGATAAAGCTATACAATCTAGCGGGTGACGTGAGTCACGAACAAGCGGATTTTTGGATGGAGCAATGTTCACCAAAAAAGGTTTATAGACTCTCGTCAAATGGTTGGTGTTGTCCGGGGGTCGTGGGTCCAAAGGAGAAACGAGGTGGCCTGGATGACAGACAACGTCTTGACGGACGTCCACGAACAAATTTGGCATTTTTGACGTCGGAATCCCGATCCCCAAAAAATGGTGTGCAATAGCACACGAAAATCGTCAAAATGAGGCGTATGCTCGCTCCGGGGCTCGTTTGACCTTCCAAACGGCCCAGAAAACCCGTGATGGCCAACCGTATGCATAGACAACGTCTTGACGGACGTCCACGAACAAATTTGGCATTTTTGACGTCGGAATCCCGATCACCCAAAAAATGGTGTGCAATAGCACACGAAAATCGTCAAAATGAGGCGTATGCTCGCTCCGGGGCTCGTTTGACCTTCCAAACGCCCAGAAAACCCGTGATGGCCAACCGTATGCATAGACAACGTCTTGACGGACGTCCACGAACAAATTTGGCATTTTTGACGTCGGAATCCCGATCACCCAAAAAATGGTGTGCAATAGCACACGAAAATCGTCAAAATGAGGCGTATGCTCGCTCCGGGGCTCGTTTGACCTTCCAAACGGCCCAGAAAACCCGTGATGGCCAACCGTATGCATAGACAACGTCTTGACGGACGTCCACGAACAAATTTGGCATTTTTGACGTCGGAATCCCGATCACCCAAAAAATGGTGTGCAATAGCACACGAAAATCGTCAAAATGAGGCGTATGCTCGCTCCGGGGCTCGTTTGACCTTCCAAACGGCCCAGAAAACCCGTGATGGCCAACCGTATGCATAGACAACGTCTTGACGGACGTCCACGAACAAATTTGGCATTTTTGACGTCGGAATCCCGATCACCCAAAAAATGGTGTGCAATAGCACACGAAAATCGTCAAAATGAGGCGTATGCTCGCTCCGGGGCTCGTTTGACCTTCCAAACGGCCCAGAAAACCCGTGATGGCCAACCGTATGCATAGACAACGTCTTGACGGACGTCCACGAACAAATTTGGCATTTTTGACGTCGGAATCCCGATCACCCAAAAAATGGTGTGCAATAGCACACGAAAATCGTCAAAATGAGGCGTATGCTCGCTCCGGGGCTCGTTTGACCTTCCAAACGGCCCAGAAAACCCGTGATGGCCAACCGTATGCATAGACAACGTCTTGACGGACGTCCACGAACAAATTTGGCATTTTTGACGTCGGAATCCCGATCACCCAAAAAATGGTGTGCAATAGCACACGAAAATCGTCAAAATGAGGCGTATGCTCGCTCCGGGGCTCGTTTGACCTTCCAAACGGCCCAGAAAACCCGTGATGGCCAACCGTATGCATAGACAACGTCTTGACGGACGTCCACGAACAAATTTGGCATTTTTGACGTCGGAATCCCGATCACCCAAAAAATGGTGTGCAATAGCACACGAAAATCGTCAAAATGAGGCGTATGCTCGCTCCGGGGCTCGTTTGACCTTCCAAACGGCCCAGAAAACCCGTGATGGCCAACCGTATGCATAGACAACGTCTTGACGGACGTCCACGAACAAATTTGGCATTTTTGACGTCGGAATCCCGATCACCCAAAAAATGGTGTGCAATAGCACACGAAAATCGTCAAAATGAGGCGTATGCTCGCTCCGGGGCTCGTTTGACCTTCCAAACGGCCCAGAAAACCCGTGATGGCCAACCGTATGCATAGACAACGTCTTGACGGACGTCCACGAACAAATTTGGCATTTTTGACGTCGGAATCCCGATCACCCAAAAAATGGTGTGCAATAGCACACGAAAATCGTCAAAATGAGGCGTATGCTCGCTCCGGGGCTCGTTTGACCTTCCAAACGGCCCAGAAAACCCGTGATGGCCAACCGTATGCATAGACAACGTCTTGACGGACGTCCACGAACAAATTTGGCATTTTTGACGTCGGAATCCCGATCACCCAAAAAATGGTGTGCAATAGCACACGAAAATCGTCAAAATGAGGCGTATGCTCGCTCCGGGGCTCGTTTGACCTTCCAAACGGCCCAGAAAACCCGTGATGGCCAACCGTATGCATAGACAACGTCTTGACGGACGTCCACGAACAAATTTGGCATTTTTGACGTCGGAATCCCGATCACCCAAAAAATGGTGTGCAATAGCACACGAAAATCGTCAAAATGAGGCGTATGCTCGCTCCGGGGCTCGTTTGACCTTCCAAACGGCCCAGAAAACCCGTGATGGCCAACCGTATGCATAGACAACGTCTTGACGGACGTCCACGAACAAATTTGGCATTTTTGACGTCGGAATCCCGATCACCCAAAAAATGGTGTGCAATAGCACACGAAAATCGTCAAAATGAGGCGTATGCTCGCTCCGGGGCTCGTTTGACCTTCCAAACGGCCCAGAAAACCCGTGATGGCCAACCGTATGCATAGACAACGTCTTGACGGACGTCCACGAACAAATTTGGCATTTTTGACGTCGGAATCCCGATCACCCAAAAAATGGTGTGCAATAGCACACGAAAATCGTCAAAATGAGGCGTATGCTCGCTCCGGGGCTCGTTTGACCTTCCAAACGGCCCAGAAAACCCGTGATGGCCAACCGTATGCATAGACAACGTCTTGACGGACGTCCACGAACAAATTTGGCATTTTTGACGTCGGAATCCCGATCACCCAAAAAATGGTGTGCAATAGCACACGAAAATCGTCAAAATGAGGCGTATGCTCGCTCCGGGGCTCGTTTGACCTTCCAAACGGCCCAGAAAACCCGTGATGGCCAACCGTATGCATAGACAACGTCTTGACGGACGTCCACGAACAAATTTGGCATTTTTGACGTCGGAATCCCGATCACCCAAAAAATGGTGTGCAATAGCACACGAAAATCGTCAAAATGAGGCGTATGCTCGCTCCGGGGCTCGTTTGACCTTCCAAACGGCCCAGAAAACCCGTGATGGCCAACCGTATGCATAGACAACGTCTTGACGGACGTCCACGAACAAATTTGGCATTTTTGACGTCGGAATCCCGATCACCCAAAAAATGGTGTGCAATAGCACACGAAAATCGTCAAAATGAGGCGTATGCTCGCTCCGGGGCTCGTTTGACCTTCCAAACGGCCCAGAAAACCCGTGATGGCCAACCGTATGCATAGACAACGTCTTGACGGACGTCCACGAACAAATTTGGCATTTTTGACGTCGGAATCCCGATCACCCAAAAAATGGTGTGCAATAGCACACGAAAATCGTCAAAATGAGGCGTATGCTCGCTCCGGGGCTCGTTTGACCTTCCAAACGGCCCAGAAAACCCGTGATGGCCAACCGTATGCATAGACAACGTCTTGACGGACGTCCACGAACAAATTTGGCATTTTTGACGTCGGAATCCCGATCACCCAAAAAATGGTGTGCAATAGCACACGAAAATCGTCAAAATGAGGCGTATGCTCGCTCCGGGGCTCGTTTGACCTTCCAAACGGCCCAGAAAACCCGTGATGGCCAACCGTATGCATAGACAACGTCTTGACGGACGTCCACGAACAAATTTGGCATTTTTGACGTCGGAATCCCGATCACCCAAAAAATGGTGTGCAATAGCACACGAAAATCGTCAAAATGAGGCGTATGCTCGCTCCGGGGCTCGTTTGACCTTCCAAACGGCCCAGAAAACCCGTGATGGCCAACCGTATGCATAGACAACGTCTTGACGGACGTCCACGAACAAATTTGGCATTTTTGACGTCGGAATCCCGATCACCCAAAAAATGGTGTGCAATAGCACACGAAAATCGTCAAAATGAGGCGTATGCTCGCTCCGGGGCTCGTTTGACCTTCCAAACGGCCCAGAAAACCCGTGATGGCCAACCGTATGCATAGACAACGTCTTGACGGACGTCCACGAACAAATTTGGCATTTTTGACGTCGGAATCCCGATCACCCAAAAAATGGTGTGCAATAGCACACGAAAATCGTCAAAATGAGGCGTATGCTCGCTCCGGGGCTCGTTTGACCTTCCAAACGGCCCAGAAAACCCGTGATGGCCAACCGTATGCATAGACAACGTCTTGACGGACGTCCACGAACAAATTTGGCATTTTTGACGTCGGAATCCCGATCACCCAAAAAATGGTGTGCAATAGCACACGAAAATCGTCAAAATGAGGCGTATGCTCGCTCCGGGGCTCGTTTGACCTTCCAAACGGCCCAGAAAACCCGTGATGGCCAACCGTATGCATAGACAACGTCTTGACGGACGTCCACGAACAAATTTGGCATTTTTGACGTCGGAATCCCGATCACCCAAAAAATGGTGTGCAATAGCACACGAAAATCGTCAAAATGAGGCGTATGCTCGCTCCGGGGCTCGTTTGACCTTCCAAACGGCCCAGAAAACCCGTGATGGCCAACCGTATGCATAGACAACGTCTTGACGGACGTCCACGAACAAATTTGGCATTTTTGACGTCGGAATCCCGATCACCCAAAAAATGGTGTGCAATAGCACACGAAAATCGTCAAAATGAGGCGTATGCTCGCTCCGGGGCTCGTTTGACCTTCCAAACGGCCCAGAAAACCCGTGATGGCCAACCGTATGCATAGACAACGTCTTGACGGACGTCCACGAACAAATTTGGCATTTTTGACGTCGGAATCCCGATCACCCAAAAAATGGTGTGCAATAGCACACGAAAATCGTCAAAATGAGGCGTATGCTCGCTCCGGGGCTCGTTTGACCTTCCAAACGGCCCAGAAAACCCGTGATGGCCAACCGTATGCATAGACAACGTCTTGACGGACGTCCACGAACAAATTTGGCATTTTTGACGTCGGAATCCCGATCACCCAAAAAATGGTGTGCAATAGCACACGAAAATCGTCAAAATGAGGCGTATGCTCGCTCCGGGGCTCGTTTGACCTTCCAAACGGCCCAGAAAACCCGTGATGGCCAACCGTATGCATAGACAACGTCTTGACGGACGTCCACGAACAAATTTGGCATTTTTGACGTCGGAATCCCGATCACCCAAAAAATGGTGTGCAATAGCACACGAAAATCGTCAAAATGAGGCGTATGCTCGCTCCGGGGCTCGTTTGACCTTCCAAACGGCCCAGAAAACCCGTGATGGCCAACCGTATGCATAGACAACGTCTTGACGGACGTCCACGAACAAATTTGGCATTTTTGACGTCGGAATCCCGATCACCCAAAAAATGGTGTGCAATAGCACACGAAAATCGTCAAAATGAGGCGTATGCTCGCTCCGGGGCTCGTTTGACCTTCCAAACGGCCCAGAAAACCCGTGATGGCCAACCGTATGCATAGACAACGTCTTGACGGACGTCCACGAACAAATTTGGCATTTTTGACGTCGGAATCCCGATCACCCAAAAAATGGTGTGCAATAGCACACGAAAATCGTCAAAATGAGGCGTATGCTCGCTCCGGGGCTCGTTTGACCTTCCAAACGGCCCAGAAAACCCGTGATGGCCAACCGTATGCATAGACAACGTCTTGACGGACGTCCACGAACAAATTTGGCATTTTTGACGTCGGAATCCCGATCACCCAAAAAATGGTGTGCAATAGCACACGAAAATCGTCAAAATGAGGCGTATGCTCGCTCCGGGGCTCGTTTGACCTTCCAAACGGCCCAGAAAACCCGTGATGGCCAACCGTATGCATAGACAACGTCTTGACGGACGTCCACGAACAAATTTGGCATTTTTGACGTCGGAATCCCGATCACCCAAAAAATGGTGTGCAATAGCACACGAAAATCGTCAAAATGAGGCGTATGCTCGCTCCGGGGCTCGTTTGACCTTCCAAACGGCCCAGAAAACCCGTGATGGCCAACCGTATGCATAGACAACGTCTTGACGGACGTCCACGAACAAATTTGGCATTTTTGACGTCGGAATCCCGATCACCCAAAAAATGGTGTGCAATAGCACACGAAAATCGTCAAAATGAGGCGTATGCTCGCTCCGGGGCTCGTTTGACCTTCCAAACGGCCCAGAAAACCCGTGATGGCCAACCGTATGCATAGACAACGTCTTGACGGACGTCCACGAACAAATTTGGCATTTTTGACGTCGGAATCCCGATCACCCAAAAAATGGTGTGCAATAGCACACGAAAATCGTCAAAATGAGGCGTATGCTCGCTCCGGGGCTCGTTTGACCTTCCAAACGGCCCAGAAAACCCGTGATGGCCAACCGTATGCATAGACAACGTCTTGACGGACGTCCACGAACAAATTTGGCATTTTTGACGTCGGAATCCCGATCACCCAAAAAATGGTGTGCAATAGCACACGAAAATCGTCAAAATGAGGCGTATGCTCGCTCCGGGGCTCGTTTGACCTTCCAAACGGCCCAGAAAACCCGTGATGGCCAACCGTATGCATAGACAACGTCTTGACGGACGTCCACGAACAAATTTGGCATTTTTGACGTCGGAATCCCGATCACCCAAAAAATGGTGTGCAATAGCACACGAAAATCGTCAAAATGAGGCGTATGCTCGCTCCGGGGCTCGTTTGACCTTCCAAACGGCCCAGAAAACCCGTGATGGCCAACCGTATGCATAGACAACGTCTTGACGGACGTCCACGAACAAATTTGGCATTTTTGACGTCGGAATCCCGATCACCCAAAAAATGGTGTGCAATAGCACACGAAAATCGTCAAAATGAGGCGTATGCTCGCTCCGGGGCTCGTTTGACCTTCCAAACGGCCCAGAAAACCCGTGATGGCCAACCGTATGCATAGACAACGTCTTGACGGACGTCCACGAACAAATTTGGCATTTTTGACGTCGGAATCCCGATCACCCAAAAAATGGTGTGCAATAGCACACGAAAATCGTCAAAATGAGGCGTATGCTCGCTCCGGGGCTCGTTTGACCTTCCAAACGGCCCAGAAAACCCGTGATGGCCAACCGTATGCATAGACAACGTCTTGACGGACGTCCACGAACAAATTTGGCATTTTTGACGTCGGAATCCCGATCACCCAAAAAATGGTGTGCAATAGCACACGAAAATCGTCAAAATGAGGCGTATGCTCGCTCCGGGGCTCGTTTGACCTTCCAAACGGCCCAGAAAACCCGTGATGGCCAACCGTATGCATAGACAACGTCTTGACGGACGTCCACGAACAAATTTGGCATTTTTGACGTCGGAATCCCGATCACCCAAAAAATGGTGTGCAATAGCACACGAAAATCGTCAAAATGAGGCGTATGCTCGCTCCGGGGCTCGTTTGACCTTCCAAACGGCCCAGAAAACCCGTGATGGCCAACCGTATGCATAGACAACGTCTTGACGGACGTCCACGAACAAATTTGGCATTTTTGACGTCGGAATCCCGATCACCCAAAAAATGGTGTGCAATAGCACACGAAAATCGTCAAAATGAGGCGTATGCTCGCTCCGGGGCTCGTTTGACCTTCCAAACGGCCCAGAAAACCCGTGATGGCCAACCGTATGCATAGACAACGTCTTGACGGACGTCCACGAACAAATTTGGCATTTTTGACGTCGGAATCCCGATCACCCAAAAAATGGTGTGCAATAGCACACGAAAATCGTCAAAATGAGGCGTATGCTCGCTCCGGGGCTCGTTTGACCTTCCAAACGGCCCAGAAAACCCGTGATGGCCAACCGTATGCATAGACAACGTCTTGACGGACGTCCACGAACAAATTTGGCATTTTTGACGTCGGAATCCCGATCACCCAAAAAATGGTGTGCAATAGCACACGAAAATCGTCAAAATGAGGCGTATGCTCGCTCCGGGGCTCGTTTGACCTTCCAAACGGCCCAGAAAACCCGTGATGGCCAACCGTATGCATAGACAACGTCTTGACGGACGTCCACGAACAAATTTGGCATTTTTGACGTCGGAATCCCGATCACCCAAAAAATGGTGTGCAATAGCACACGAAAATCGTCAAAATGAGGCGTATGCTCGCTCCGGGGCTCGTTTGACCTTCCAAACGGCCCAGAAAACCCGTGATGGCCAACCGTATGCATAGACAACGTCTTGACGGACGTCCACGAACAAATTTGGCATTTTTGACGTCGGAATCCCGATCACCCAAAAAATGGTGTGCAATAGCACACGAAAATCGTCAAAATGAGGCGTATGCTCGCTCCGGGGCTCGTTTGACCTTCCAAACGGCCCAGAAAACCCGTGATGGCCAACCGTATGCATAGACAACGTCTTGACGGACGTCCACGAACAAATTTGGCATTTTTGACGTCGGAATCCCGATCACCCAAAAAATGGTGTGCAATAGCACACGAAAATCGTCAAAATGAGGCGTATGCTCGCTCCGGGGCTCGTTTGACCTTCCAAACGGCCCAGAAAACCCGTGATGGCCAACCGTATGCATAGACAACGTCTTGACGGACGTCCACGAACAAATTTGGCATTTTTGACGTCGGAATCCCGATCACCCAAAAAATGGTGTGCAATAGCACACGAAAATCGTCAAAATGAGGCGTATGCTCGCTCCGGGGCTCGTTTGACCTTCCAAACGGCCCAGAAAACCCGTGATGGCCAACCGTATGCATAGACAACGTCTTGACGGACGTCCACGAACAAATTTGGCATTTTTGACGTCGGAATCCCGATCACCCAAAAAATGGTGTGCAATAGCACACGAAAATCGTCAAAATGAGGCGTATGCTCGCTCCGGGGCTCGTTTGACCTTCCAAACGGCCCAGAAAACCCGTGATGGCCAACCGTATGCATAGACAACGTCTTGACGGACGTCCACGAACAAATTTGGCATTTTTGACGTCGGAATCCCGATCACCCAAAAAATGGTGTGCAATAGCACACGAAAATCGTCAAAATGAGGCGTATGCTCGCTCCGGGGCTCGTTTGACCTTCCAAACGGCCCAGAAAACCCGTGATGGCCAACCGTATGCATAGACAACGTCTTGACGGACGTCCACGAACAAATTTGGCATTTTTGACGTCGGAATCCCGATCACCCAAAAAATGGTGTGCAATAGCACACGAAAATCGTCAAAATGAGGCGTATGCTCGCTCCGGGGCTCGTTTGACCTTCCAAACGGCCCAGAAAACCCGTGATGGCCAACCGTATGCATAGACAACGTCTTGACGGACGTCCACGAACAAATTTGGCATTTTTGACGTCGGAATCCCGATCACCCAAAAAATGGTGTGCAATAGCACACGAAAATCGTCAAAATGAGGCGTATGCTCGCTCCGGGGCTCGTTTGACCTTCCAAACGGCCCAGAAAACCCGTGATGGCCAACCGTATGCATAGACAACGTCTTGACGGACGTCCACGAACAAATTTGGCATTTTTGACGTCGGAATCCCGATCACCCAAAAAATGGTGTGCAATAGCACACGAAAATCGTCAAAATGAGGCGTATGCTCGCTCCGGGGCTCGTTTGACCTTCCAAACGGCCCAGAAAACCCGTGATGGCCAACCGTATGCATAGACAACGTCTTGACGGACGTCCACGAACAAATTTGGCATTTTTGACGTCGGAATCCCGATCACCCAAAAAATGGTGTGCAATAGCACACGAAAATCGTCAAAATGAGGCGTATGCTCGCTCCGGGGCTCGTTTGACCTTCCAAACGGCCCAGAAAACCCGTGATGGCCAACCGTATGCATAGACAACGTCTTGACGGACGTCCACGAACAAATTTGGCATTTTTGACGTCGGAATCCCGATCACCCAAAAAATGGTGTGCAATAGCACACGAAAATCGTCAAAATGAGGCGTATGCTCGCTCCGGGGCTCGTTTGACCTTCCAAACGGCCCAGAAAACCCGTGATGGCCAACCGTATGCATAGACAACGTCTTGACGGACGTCCACGAACAAATTTGGCATTTTTGACGTCGGAATCCCGATCACCCAAAAAATGGTGTGCAATAGCACACGAAAATCGTCAAAATGAGGCGTATGCTCGCTCCGGGGCTCGTTTGACCTTCCAAACGGCCCAGAAAACCCGTGATGGCCAACCGTATGCATAGACAACGTCTTGACGGACGTCCACGAACAAATTTGGCATTTTTGACGTCGGAATCCCGATCACCCAAAAAATGGTGTGCAATAGCACACGAAAATCGTCAAAATGAGGCGTATGCTCGCTCCGGGGCTCGTTTGACCTTCCAAACGGCCCAGAAAACCCGTGATGGCCAACCGTATGCATAGACAACGTCTTGACGGACGTCCACGAACAAATTTGGCATTTTTGACGTCGGAATCCCGATCACCCAAAAAATGGTGTGCAATAGCACACGAAAATCGTCAAAATGAGGCGTATGCTCGCTCCGGGGCTCGTTTGACCTTCCAAACGGCCCAGAAAACCCGTGATGGCCAACCGTATGCATAGACAACGTCTTGACGGACGTCCACGAACAAATTTGGCATTTTTGACGTCGGAATCCCGATCACCCAAAAAATGGTGTGCAATAGCACACGAAAATCGTCAAAATGAGGCGTATGCTCGCTCCGGGGCTCGTTTGACCTTCCAAACGGCCCAGAAAACCCGTGATGGCCAACCGTATGCATAGACAACGTCTTGACGGACGTCCACGAACAAATTTGGCATTTTTGACGTCGGAATCCCGATCACCCAAAAAATGGTGTGCAATAGCACACGAAAATCGTCAAAATGAGGCGTATGCTCGCTCCGGGGCTCGTTTGACCTTCCAAACGGCCCAGAAAACCCGTGATGGCCAACCGTATGCATAGACAACGTCTTGACGGACGTCCACGAACAAATTTGGCATTTTTGACGTCGGAATCCCGATCACCCAAAAAATGGTGTGCAATAGCACACGAAAATCGTCAAAATGAGGCGTATGCTCGCTCCGGGGCTCGTTTGACCTTCCAAACGGCCCAGAAAACCCGTGATGGCCAACCGTATGCATAGACAACGTCTTGACGGACGTCCACGAACAAATTTGGCATTTTTGACGTCGGAATCCCGATCACCCAAAAAATGGTGTGCAATAGCACACGAAAATCGTCAAAATGAGGCGTATGCTCGCTCCGGGGCTCGTTTGACCTTCCAAACGGCCCAGAAAACCCGTGATGGCCAACCGTATGCATAGACAACGTCTTGACGGACGTCCACGAACAAATTTGGCATTTTTGACGTCGGAATCCCGATCACCCAAAAAATGGTGTGCAATAGCACACGAAAATCGTCAAAATGAGGCGTATGCTCGCTCCGGGGCTCGTTTGACCTTCCAAACGGCCCAGAAAACCCGTGATGGCCAACCGTATGCATAGACAACGTCTTGACGGACGTCCACGAACAAATTTGGCATTTTTGACGTCGGAATCCCGATCACCCAAAAAATGGTGTGCAATAGCACACGAAAATCGTCAAAATGAGGCGTATGCTCGCTCCGGGGCTCGTTTGACCTTCCAAACGGCCCAGAAAACCCGTGATGGCCAACCGTATGCATAGACAACGTCTTGACGGACGTCCACGAACAAATTTGGCATTTTTGACGTCGGAATCCCGATCACCCAAAAAATGGTGTGCAATAGCACACGAAAATCGTCAAAATGAGGCGTATGCTCGCTCCGGGGCTCGTTTGACCTTCCAAACGGCCCAGAAAACCCGTGATGGCCAACCGTATGCATAGACAACGTCTTGACGGACGTCCACGAACAAATTTGGCATTTTTGACGTCGGAATCCCGATCACCCAAAAAATGGTGTGCAATAGCACACGAAAATCGTCAAAATGAGGCGTATGCTCGCTCCGGGGCTCGTTTGACCTTCCAAACGGCCCAGAAAACCCGTGATGGCCAACCGTATGCATAGACAACGTCTTGACGGACGTCCACGAACAAATTTGGCATTTTTGACGTCGGAATCCCGATCACCCAAAAAATGGTGTGCAATAGCACACGAAAATCGTCAAAATGAGGCGTATGCTCGCTCCGGGGCTCGTTTGACCTTCCAAACGGCCCAGAAAACCCGTGATGGCCAACCGTATGCATAGACAACGTCTTGACGGACGTCCACGAACAAATTTGGCATTTTTGACGTCGGAATCCCGATCACCCAAAAAATGGTGTGCAATAGCACACGAAAATCGTCAAAATGAGGCGTATGCTCGCTCCGGGGCTCGTTTGACCTTCCAAACGGCCCAGAAAACCCGTGATGGCCAACCGTATGCATAGACAACGTCTTGACGGACGTCCACGAACAAATTTGGCATTTTTGACGTCGGAATCCCGATCACCCAAAAAATGGTGTGCAATAGCACACGAAAATCGTCAAAATGAGGCGTATGCTCGCTCCGGGGCTCGTTTGACCTTCCAAACGGCCCAGAAAACCCGTGATGGCCAACCGTATGCATAGACAACGTCTTGACGGACGTCCACGAACAAATTTGGCATTTTTGACGTCGGAATCCCGATCACCCAAAAAATGGTGTGCAATAGCACACGAAAATCGTCAAAATGAGGCGTATGCTCGCTCCGGGGCTCGTTTGACCTTCCAAACGGCCCAGAAAACCCGTGATGGCCAACCGTATGCATAGACAACGTCTTGACGGACGTCCACGAACAAATTTGGCATTTTTGACGTCGGAATCCCGATCACCCAAAAAATGGTGTGCAATAGCACACGAAAATCGTCAAAATGAGGCGTATGCTCGCTCCGGGGCTCGTTTGACCTTCCAAACGGCCCAGAAAACCCGTGATGGCCAACCGTATGCATAGACAACGTCTTGACGGACGTCCACGAACAAATTTGGCATTTTTGACGTCGGAATCCCGATCACCCAAAAAATGGTGTGCAATAGCACACGAAAATCGTCAAAATGAGGCGTATGCTCGCTCCGGGGCTCGTTTGACCTTCCAAACGGCCCAGAAAACCCGTGATGGCCAACCGTATGCATAGACAACGTCTTGACGGACGTCCACGAACAAATTTGGCATTTTTGACGTCGGAATCCCGATCACCCAAAAAATGGTGTGCAATAGCACACGAAAATCGTCAAAATGAGGCGTATGCTCGCTCCGGGGCTCGTTTGACCTTCCAAACGGCCCAGAAAACCCGTGATGGCCAACCGTATGCATAGACAACGTCTTGACGGACGTCCACGAACAAATTTGGCATTTTTGACGTCGGAATCCCGATCACCCAAAAAATGGTGTGCAATAGCACACGAAAATCGTCAAAATGAGGCGTATGCTCGCTCCGGGGCTCGTTTGACCTTCCAAACGGCCCAGAAAACCCGTGATGGCCAACCGTATGCATAGACAACGTCTTGACGGACGTCCACGAACAAATTTGGCATTTTTGACGTCGGAATCCCGATCACCCAAAAAATGGTGTGCAATAGCACACGAAAATCGTCAAAATGAGGCGTATGCTCGCTCCGGGGCTCGTTTGACCTTCCAAACGGCCCAGAAAACCCGTGATGGCCAACCGTATGCATAGACAACGTCTTGACGGACGTCCACGAACAAATTTGGCATTTTTGACGTCGGAATCCCGATCACCCAAAAAATGGTGTGCAATAGCACACGAAAATCGTCAAAATGAGGCGTATGCTCGCTCCGGGGCTCGTTTGACCTTCCAAACGGCCCAGAAAACCCGTGATGGCCAACCGTATGCATAGACAACGTCTTGACGGACGTCCACGAACAAATTTGGCATTTTTGACGTCGGAATCCCGATCACCCAAAAAATGGTGTGCAATAGCACACGAAAATCGTCAAAATGAGGCGTATGCTCGCTCCGGGGCTCGTTTGACCTTCCAAACGGCCCAGAAAACCCGTGATGGCCAACCGTATGCATAGACAACGTCTTGACGGACGTCCACGAACAAATTTGGCATTTTTGACGTCGGAATCCCGATCACCCAAAAAATGGTGTGCAATAGCACACGAAAATCGTCAAAATGAGGCGTATGCTCGCTCCGGGGCTCGTTTGACCTTCCAAACGGCCCAGAAAACCCGTGATGGCCAACCGTATGCATAGACAACGTCTTGACGGACGTCCACGAACAAATTTGGCATTTTTGACGTCGGAATCCCGATCACCCAAAAAATGGTGTGCAATAGCACACGAAAATCGTCAAAATGAGGCGTATGCTCGCTCCGGGGCTCGTTTGACCTTCCAAACGGCCCAGAAAACCCGTGATGGCCAACCGTATGCATAGACAACGTCTTGACGGACGTCCACGAACAAATTTGGCATTTTTGACGTCGGAATCCCGATCACCCAAAAAATGGTGTGCAATAGCACACGAAAATCGTCAAAATGAGGCGTATGCTCGCTCCGGGGCTCGTTTGACCTTCCAAACGGCCCAGAAAACCCGTGATGGCCAACCGTATGCATAGACAACGTCTTGACGGACGTCCACGAACAAATTTGGCATTTTTGACGTCGGAATCCCGATCACCCAAAAAATGGTGTGCAATAGCACACGAAAATCGTCAAAATGAGGCGTATGCTCGCTCCGGGGCTCGTTTGACCTTCCAAACGGCCCAGAAAACCCGTGATGGCCAACCGTATGCATAGACAACGTCTTGACGGACGTCCACGAACAAATTTGGCATTTTTGACGTCGGAATCCCGATCACCCAAAAAATGGTGTGCAATAGCACACGAAAATCGTCAAAATGAGGCGTATGCTCGCTCCGGGGCTCGTTTGACCTTCCAAACGGCCCAGAAAACCCGTGATGGCCAACCGTATGCATAGACAACGTCTTGACGGACGTCCACGAACAAATTTGGCATTTTTGACGTCGGAATCCCGATCACCCAAAAAATGGTGTGCAATAGCACACGAAAATCGTCAAAATGAGGCGTATGCTCGCTCCGGGGCTCGTTTGACCTTCCAAACGGCCCAGAAAACCCGTGATGGCCAACCGTATGCATAGACAACGTCTTGACGGACGTCCACGAACAAATTTGGCATTTTTGACGTCGGAATCCCGATCACCCAAAAAATGGTGTGCAATAGCACACGAAAATCGTCAAAATGAGGCGTATGCTCGCTCCGGGGCTCGTTTGACCTTCCAAACGGCCCAGAAAACCCGTGATGGCCAACCGTATGCATAGACAACGTCTTGACGGACGTCCACGAACAAATTTGGCATTTTTGACGTCGGAATCCCGATCACCCAAAAAATGGTGTGCAATAGCACACGAAAATCGTCAAAATGAGGCGTATGCTCGCTCCGGGGCTCGTTTGACCTTCCAAACGGCCCAGAAAACCCGTGATGGCCAACCGTATGCATAGACAACGTCTTGACGGACGTCCACGAACAAATTTGGCATTTTTGACGTCGGAATCCCGATCACCCAAAAAATGGTGTGCAATAGCACACGAAAATCGTCAAAATGAGGCGTATGCTCGCTCCGGGGCTCGTTTGACCTTCCAAACGGCCCAGAAAACCCGTGATGGCCAACCGTATGCATAGACAACGTCTTGACGGACGTCCACGAACAAATTTGGCATTTTTGACGTCGGAATCCCGATCACCCAAAAAATGGTGTGCAATAGCACACGAAAATCGTCAAAATGAGGCGTATGCTCGCTCCGGGGCTCGTTTGACCTTCCAAACGGCCCAGAAAACCCGTGATGGCCAACCGTATGCATAGACAACGTCTTGACGGACGTCCACGAACAAATTTGGCATTTTTGACGTCGGAATCCCGATCACCCAAAAAATGGTGTGCAATAGCACACGAAAATCGTCAAAATGAGGCGTATGCTCGCTCCGGGGCTCGTTTGACCTTCCAAACGGCCCAGAAAACCCGTGATGGCCAACCGTATGCATAGACAACGTCTTGACGGACGTCCACGAACAAATTTGGCATTTTTGACGTCGGAATCCCGATCACCCAAAAAATGGTGTGCAATAGCACACGAAAATCGTCAAAATGAGGCGTATGCTCGCTCCGGGGCTCGTTTGACCTTCCAAACGGCCCAGAAAACCCGTGATGGCCAACCGTATGCATAGACAACGTCTTGACGGACGTCCACGAACAAATTTGGCATTTTTGACGTCGGAATCCCGATCACCCAAAAAATGGTGTGCAATAGCACACGAAAATCGTCAAAATGAGGCGTATGCTCGCTCCGGGGCTCGTTTGACCTTCCAAACGGCCCAGAAAACCCGTGATGGCCAACCGTATGCATAGACAACGTCTTGACGGACGTCCACGAACAAATTTGGCATTTTTGACGTCGGAATCCCGATCACCCAAAAAATGGTGTGCAATAGCACACGAAAATCGTCAAAATGAGGCGTATGCTCGCTCCGGGGCTCGTTTGACCTTCCAAACGGCCCAGAAAACCCGTGATGGCCAACCGTATGCATAGACAACGTCTTGACGGACGTCCACGAACAAATTTGGCATTTTTGACGTCGGAATCCCGATCACCCAAAAAATGGTGTGCAATAGCACACGAAAATCGTCAAAATGAGGCGTATGCTCGCTCCGGGGCTCGTTTGACCTTCCAAACGGCCCAGAAAACCCGTGATGGCCAACCGTATGCATAGACAACGTCTTGACGGACGTCCACGAACAAATTTGGCATTTTTGACGTCGGAATCCCGATCACCCAAAAAATGGTGTGCAATAGCACACGAAAATCGTCAAAATGAGGCGTATGCTCGCTCCGGGGCTCGTTTGACCTTCCAAACGGCCCAGAAAACCCGTGATGGCCAACCGTATGCATAGACAACGTCTTGACGGACGTCCACGAACAAATTTGGCATTTTTGACGTCGGAATCCCGATCACCCAAAAAATGGTGTGCAATAGCACACGAAAATCGTCAAAATGAGGCGTATGCTCGCTCCGGGGCTCGTTTGACCTTCCAAACGGCCCAGAAAACCCGTGATGGCCAACCGTATGCATAGACAACGTCTTGACGGACGTCCACGAACAAATTTGGCATTTTTGACGTCGGAATCCCGATCACCCAAAAAATGGTGTGCAATAGCACACGAAAATCGTCAAAATGAGGCGTATGCTCGCTCCGGGGCTCGTTTGACCTTCCAAACGGCCCAGAAAACCCGTGATGGCCAACCGTATGCATAGACAACGTCTTGACGGACGTCCACGAACAAATTTGGCATTTTTGACGTCGGAATCCCGATCACCCAAAAAATGGTGTGCAATAGCACACGAAAATCGTCAAAATGAGGCGTATGCTCGCTCCGGGGCTCGTTTGACCTTCCAAACGGCCCAGAAAACCCGTGATGGCCAACCGTATGCATAGACAACGTCTTGACGGACGTCCACGAACAAATTTGGCATTTTTGACGTCGGAATCCCGATCACCCAAAAAATGGTGTGCAATAGCACACGAAAATCGTCAAAATGAGGCGTATGCTCGCTCCGGGGCTCGTTTGACCTTCCAAACGGCCCAGAAAACCCGTGATGGCCAACCGTATGCATAGACAACGTCTTGACGGACGTCCACGAACAAATTTGGCATTTTTGACGTCGGAATCCCGATCACCCAAAAAATGGTGTGCAATAGCACACGAAAATCGTCAAAATGAGGCGTATGCTCGCTCCGGGGCTCGTTTGACCTTCCAAACGGCCCAGAAAACCCGTGATGGCCAACCGTATGCATAGACAACGTCTTGACGGACGTCCACGAACAAATTTGGCATTTTTGACGTCGGAATCCCGATCACCCAAAAAATGGTGTGCAATAGCACACGAAAATCGTCAAAATGAGGCGTATGCTCGCTCCGGGGCTCGTTTGACCTTCCAAACGGCCCAGAAAACCCGTGATGGCCAACCGTATGCATAGACAACGTCTTGACGGACGTCCACGAACAAATTTGGCATTTTTGACGTCGGAATCCCGATCACCCAAAAAATGGTGTGCAATAGCACACGAAAATCGTCAAAATGAGGCGTATGCTCGCTCCGGGGCTCGTTTGACCTTCCAAACGGCCCAGAAAACCCGTGATGGCCAACCGTATGCATAGACAACGTCTTGACGGACGTCCACGAACAAATTTGGCATTTTTGACGTCGGAATCCCGATCACCCAAAAAATGGTGTGCAATAGCACACGAAAATCGTCAAAATGAGGCGTATGCTCGCTCCGGGGCTCGTTTGACCTTCCAAACGGCCCAGAAAACCCGTGATGGCCAACCGTATGCATAGACAACGTCTTGACGGACGTCCACGAACAAATTTGGCATTTTTGACGTCGGAATCCCGATCACCCAAAAAATGGTGTGCAATAGCACACGAAAATCGTCAAAATGAGGCGTATGCTCGCTCCGGGGCTCGTTTGACCTTCCAAACGGCCCAGAAAACCCGTGATGGCCAACCGTATGCATAGACAACGTCTTGACGGACGTCCACGAACAAATTTGGCATTTTTGACGTCGGAATCCCGATCACCCAAAAAATGGTGTGCAATAGCACACGAAAATCGTCAAAATGAGGCGTATGCTCGCTCCGGGGCTCGTTTGACCTTCCAAACGGCCCAGAAAACCCGTGATGGCCAACCGTATGCATAGACAACGTCTTGACGGACGTCCACGAACAAATTTGGCATTTTTGACGTCGGAATCCCGATCACCCAAAAAATGGTGTGCAATAGCACACGAAAATCGTCAAAATGAGGCGTATGCTCGCTCCGGGGCTCGTTTGACCTTCCAAACGGCCCAGAAAACCCGTGATGGCCAACCGTATGCATAGACAACGTCTTGACGGACGTCCACGAACAAATTTGGCATTTTTGACGTCGGAATCCCGATCACCCAAAAAATGGTGTGCAATAGCACACGAAAATCGTCAAAATGAGGCGTATGCTCGCTCCGGGGCTCGTTTGACCTTCCAAACGGCCCAGAAAACCCGTGATGGCCAACCGTATGCATAGACAACGTCTTGACGGACGTCCACGAACAAATTTGGCATTTTTGACGTCGGAATCCCGATCACCCAAAAAATGGTGTGCAATAGCACACGAAAATCGTCAAAATGAGGCGTATGCTCGCTCCGGGGCTCGTTTGACCTTCCAAACGGCCCAGAAAACCCGTGATGGCCAACCGTATGCATAGACAACGTCTTGACGGACGTCCACGAACAAATTTGGCATTTTTGACGTCGGAATCCCGATCACCCAAAAAATGGTGTGCAATAGCACACGAAAATCGTCAAAATGAGGCGTATGCTCGCTCCGGGGCTCGTTTGACCTTCCAAACGGCCCAGAAAACCCGTGATGGCCAACCGTATGCATAGACAACGTCTTGACGGACGTCCACGAACAAATTTGGCATTTTTGACGTCGGAATCCCGATCACCCAAAAAATGGTGTGCAATAGCACACGAAAATCGTCAAAATGAGGCGTATGCTCGCTCCGGGGCTCGTTTGACCTTCCAAACGGCCCAGAAAACCCGTGATGGCCAACCGTATGCATAGACAACGTCTTGACGGACGTCCACGAACAAATTTGGCATTTTTGACGTCGGAATCCCGATCACCCAAAAAATGGTGTGCAATAGCACACGAAAATCGTCAAAATGAGGCGTATGCTCGCTCCGGGGCTCGTTTGACCTTCCAAACGGCCCAGAAAACCCGTGATGGCCAACCGTATGCATAGACAACGTCTTGACGGACGTCCACGAACAAATTTGGCATTTTTGACGTCGGAATCCCGATCACCCAAAAAATGGTGTGCAATAGCACACGAAAATCGTCAAAATGAGGCGTATGCTCGCTCCGGGGCTCGTTTGACCTTCCAAACGGCCCAGAAAACCCGTGATGGCCAACCGTATGCATAGACAACGTCTTGACGGACGTCCACGAACAAATTTGGCATTTTTGACGTCGGAATCCCGATCACCCAAAAAATGGTGTGCAATAGCACACGAAAATCGTCAAAATGAGGCGTATGCTCGCTCCGGGGCTCGTTTGACCTTCCAAACGGCCCAGAAAACCCGTGATGGCCAACCGTATGCATAGACAACGTCTTGACGGACGTCCACGAACAAATTTGGCATTTTTGACGTCGGAATCCCGATCACCCAAAAAATGGTGTGCAATAGCACACGAAAATCGTCAAAATGAGGCGTATGCTCGCTCCGGGGCTCGTTTGACCTTCCAAACGGCCCAGAAAACCCGTGATGGCCAACCGTATGCATAGACAACGTCTTGACGGACGTCCACGAACAAATTTGGCATTTTTGACGTCGGAATCCCGATCACCCAAAAAATGGTGTGCAATAGCACACGAAAATCGTCAAAATGAGGCGTATGCTCGCTCCGGGGCTCGTTTGACCTTCCAAACGGCCCAGAAAACCCGTGATGGCCAACCGTATGCATAGACAACGTCTTGACGGACGTCCACGAACAAATTTGGCATTTTTGACGTCGGAATCCCGATCACCCAAAAAATGGTGTGCAATAGCACACGAAAATCGTCAAAATGAGGCGTATGCTCGCTCCGGGGCTCGTTTGACCTTCCAAACGGCCCAGAAAACCCGTGATGGCCAACCGTATGCATAGACAACGTCTTGACGGACGTCCACGAACAAATTTGGCATTTTTGACGTCGGAATCCCGATCACCCAAAAAATGGTGTGCAATAGCACACGAAAATCGTCAAAATGAGGCGTATGCTCGCTCCGGGGCTCGTTTGACCTTCCAAACGGCCCAGAAAACCCGTGATGGCCAACCGTATGCATAGACAACGTCTTGACGGACGTCCACGAACAAATTTGGCATTTTTGACGTCGGAATCCCGATCACCCAAAAAATGGTGTGCAATAGCACACGAAAATCGTCAAAATGAGGCGTATGCTCGCTCCGGGGCTCGTTTGACCTTCCAAACGGCCCAGAAAACCCGTGATGGCCAACCGTATGCATAGACAACGTCTTGACGGACGTCCACGAACAAATTTGGCATTTTTGACGTCGGAATCCCGATCACCCAAAAAATGGTGTGCAATAGCACACGAAAATCGTCAAAATGAGGCGTATGCTCGCTCCGGGGCTCGTTTGACCTTCCAAACGGCCCAGAAAACCCGTGATGGCCAACCGTATGCATAGACAACGTCTTGACGGACGTCCACGAACAAATTTGGCATTTTTGACGTCGGAATCCCGATCACCCAAAAAATGGTGTGCAATAGCACACGAAAATCGTCAAAATGAGGCGTATGCTCGCTCCGGGGCTCGTTTGACCTTCCAAACGGCCCAGAAAACCCGTGATGGCCAACCGTATGCATAGACAACGTCTTGACGGACGTCCACGAACAAATTTGGCATTTTTGACGTCGGAATCCCGATCACCCAAAAAATGGTGTGCAATAGCACACGAAAATCGTCAAAATGAGGCGTATGCTCGCTCCGGGGCTCGTTTGACCTTCCAAACGGCCCAGAAAACCCGTGATGGCCAACCGTATGCATAGACAACGTCTTGACGGACGTCCACGAACAAATTTGGCATTTTTGACGTCGGAATCCCGATCACCCAAAAAATGGTGTGCAATAGCACACGAAAATCGTCAAAATGAGGCGTATGCTCGCTCCGGGGCTCGTTTGACCTTCCAAACGGCCCAGAAAACCCGTGATGGCCAACCGTATGCATAGACAACGTCTTGACGGACGTCCACGAACAAATTTGGCATTTTTGACGTCGGAATCCCGATCACCCAAAAAATGGTGTGCAATAGCACACGAAAATCGTCAAAATGAGGCGTATGCTCGCTCCGGGGCTCGTTTGACCTTCCAAACGGCCCAGAAAACCCGTGATGGCCAACCGTATGCATAGACAACGTCTTGACGGACGTCCACGAACAAATTTGGCATTTTTGACGTCGGAATCCCGATCACCCAAAAAATGGTGTGCAATAGCACACGAAAATCGTCAAAATGAGGCGTATGCTCGCTCCGGGGCTCGTTTGACCTTCCAAACGGCCCAGAAAACCCGTGATGGCCAACCGTATGCATAGACAACGTCTTGACGGACGTCCACGAACAAATTTGGCATTTTTGACGTCGGAATCCCGATCACCCAAAAAATGGTGTGCAATAGCACACGAAAATCGTCAAAATGAGGCGTATGCTCGCTCCGGGGCTCGTTTGACCTTCCAAACGGCCCAGAAAACCCGTGATGGCCAACCGTATGCATAGACAACGTCTTGACGGACGTCCACGAACAAATTTGGCATTTTTGACGTCGGAATCCCGATCACCCAAAAAATGGTGTGCAATAGCACACGAAAATCGTCAAAATGAGGCGTATGCTCGCTCCGGGGCTCGTTTGACCTTCCAAACGGCCCAGAAAACCCGTGATGGCCAACCGTATGCATAGACAACGTCTTGACGGACGTCCACGAACAAATTTGGCATTTTTGACGTCGGAATCCCGATCACCCAAAAAATGGTGTGCAATAGCACACGAAAATCGTCAAAATGAGGCGTATGCTCGCTCCGGGGCTCGTTTGACCTTCCAAACGGCCCAGAAAACCCGTGATGGCCAACCGTATGCATAGACAACGTCTTGACGGACGTCCACGAACAAATTTGGCATTTTTGACGTCGGAATCCCGATCACCCAAAAAATGGTGTGCAATAGCACACGAAAATCGTCAAAATGAGGCGTATGCTCGCTCCGGGGCTCGTTTGACCTTCCAAACGGCCCAGAAAACCCGTGATGGCCAACCGTATGCATAGACAACGTCTTGACGGACGTCCACGAACAAATTTGGCATTTTTGACGTCGGAATCCCGATCACCCAAAAAATGGTGTGCAATAGCACACGAAAATCGTCAAAATGAGGCGTATGCTCGCTCCGGGGCTCGTTTGACCTTCCAAACGGCCCAGAAAACCCGTGATGGCCAACCGTATGCATAGACAACGTCTTGACGGACGTCCACGAACAAATTTGGCATTTTTGACGTCGGAATCCCGATCACCCAAAAAATGGTGTGCAATAGCACACGAAAATCGTCAAAATGAGGCGTATGCTCGCTCCGGGGCTCGTTTGACCTTCCAAACGGCCCAGAAAACCCGTGATGGCCAACCGTATGCATAGACAACGTCTTGACGGACGTCCACGAACAAATTTGGCATTTTTGACGTCGGAATCCCGATCACCCAAAAAATGGTGTGCAATAGCACACGAAAATCGTCAAAATGAGGCGTATGCTCGCTCCGGGGCTCGTTTGACCTTCCAAACGGCCCAGAAAACCCGTGATGGCCAACCGTATGCATAGACAACGTCTTGACGGACGTCCACGAACAAATTTGGCATTTTTGACGTCGGAATCCCGATCACCCAAAAAATGGTGTGCAATAGCACACGAAAATCGTCAAAATGAGGCGTATGCTCGCTCCGGGGCTCGTTTGACCTTCCAAACGGCCCAGAAAACCCGTGATGGCCAACCGTATGCATAGACAACGTCTTGACGGACGTCCACGAACAAATTTGGCATTTTTGACGTCGGAATCCCGATCACCCAAAAAATGGTGTGCAATAGCACACGAAAATCGTCAAAATGAGGCGTATGCTCGCTCCGGGGCTCGTTTGACCTTCCAAACGGCCCAGAAAACCCGTGATGGCCAACCGTATGCATAGACAACGTCTTGACGGACGTCCACGAACAAATTTGGCATTTTTGACGTCGGAATCCCGATCACCCAAAAAATGGTGTGCAATAGCACACGAAAATCGTCAAAATGAGGCGTATGCTCGCTCCGGGGCTCGTTTGACCTTCCAAACGGCCCAGAAAACCCGTGATGGCCAACCGTATGCATAGACAACGTCTTGACGGACGTCCACGAACAAATTTGGCATTTTTGACGTCGGAATCCCGATCACCCAAAAAATGGTGTGCAATAGCACACGAAAATCGTCAAAATGAGGCGTATGCTCGCTCCGGGGCTCGTTTGACCTTCCAAACGGCCCAGAAAACCCGTGATGGCCAACCGTATGCATAGACAACGTCTTGACGGACGTCCACGAACAAATTTGGCATTTTTGACGTCGGAATCCCGATCACCCAAAAAATGGTGTGCAATAGCACACGAAAATCGTCAAAATGAGGCGTATGCTCGCTCCGGGGCTCGTTTGACCTTCCAAACGGCCCAGAAAACCCGTGATGGCCAACCGTATGCATAGACAACGTCTTGACGGACGTCCACGAACAAATTTGGCATTTTTGACGTCGGAATCCTGATCACCCAAAAAATGGTGTGCAATAGCACACGAAAATCGTCAAAATGAGGCGTATGCTCGCTCCGGGGCTCGTTTGACCTTCCAAACGGCCCAGAAAACCCGTGATGGCCAACCGTATGCATAGACAACGTCTTGACGGACGTCCACGAACAAATTTGGCATTTTTGACGTCGGAATCCCGATCACCCAAAAAATGGTGTGCAATAGCACACGAAAATCGTCAAAATGAGGCGTATGCTCGCTCCGGGGCTCGTTTGACCTTCCAAACGGCCCAGAAAACCCGTGATGGCCAACCGTATGCATAGACAACGTCTTGACGGACGTCCACGAACAAATTTGGCATTTTTGACGTCGGAATCCCGATCACCCAAAAAATGGTGTGCAATAGCACACGAAAATCGTCAAAATGAGGCGTATGCTCGCTCCGGGGCTCGTTTGACCTTCCAAACGGCCCAGAAAACCCGTGATGGCCAACCGTATGCATAGACAACGTCTTGACGGACGTCCACGAACAAATTTGGCATTTTTGACGTCGGAATCCCGATCACCCAAAAAATGGTGTGCAATAGCACACGAAAATCGTCAAAATGAGGCGTATGCTCGCTCCGGGGCTCGTTTGACCTTCCAAACGCCCAGAAAACCCGTGATGGCCAACCGTATGCATAGACAACGTCTTGACGGACGTCCACGAACAAATTTGGCATTTTTGACGTCGGAATCCCGATCACCCAAAAAATGGTGTGCAATAGCACACGAAAATCGTCAAAATGAGGCGTATGCTCGCTCCGGGGCTCGTTTGACCTTCCAAACGGCCCAGAAAACCCGTGATGGCCAACCGTATGCATAGACAACGTCTTGACGGACGTCCACGAACAAATTTGGCATTTTTGACGTCGGAATCCCGATCACCCAAAAAATGGTGTGCAATAGCACACGAAAATCGTCAAAATGAGGCGTATGCTCGCTCCGGGGCTCGTTTGACCTTCCAAACGGCCCAGAAAACCCGTGATGGCCAACCGTATGCATAGACAACGTCTTGACGGACGTCCACGAACAAATTTGGCATTTTTGACGTCGGAATCCCGATCACCCAAAAAATGGTGTGCAATAGCACACGAAAATCGTCAAAATGAGGCGTATGCTCGCTCCGGGGCTCGTTTGACCTTCCAAACGGCCCAGAAAACCCGTGATGGCCAACCGTATGCATAGACAACGTCTTGACGGACGTCCACGAACAAATTTGGCATTTTTGACGTCGGAATCCCGATCACCCAAAAAATGGTGTGCAATAGCACACGAAAATCGTCAAAATGAGGCGTATGCTCGCTCCGGGGCTCGTTTGACCTTCCAAACGGCCCAGAAAACCCGTGATGGCCAACCGTATGCATAGACAACGTCTTGACGGACGTCCACGAACAAATTTGGCATTTTTGACGTCGGAATCCCGATCACCCAAAAAATGGTGTGCAATAGCACACGAAAATCGTCAAAATGAGGCGTATGCTCGCTCCGGGGCTCGTTTGACCTTCCAAACGGCCCAGAAAACCCGTGATGGCCAACCGTATGCATAGACAACGTCTTGACGGACGTCCACGAACAAATTTGGCATTTTTGACGTCGGAATCCTGATCACCCAAAAAATGGTGTGCAATAGCACACGAAAATCGTCAAAATGAGGCGTATGCTCGCTCCGGGGCTCGTTTGACCTTCCAAACGGCCCAGAAAACCCGTGATGGCCAACCGTATGCATAGACAACGTCTTGACGGACGTCCACGAACAAATTTGGCATTTTTGACGTCGGAATCCCGATCACCCAAAAAATGGTGTGCAATAGCACACGAAAATCGTCAAAATGAGGCGTATGCTCGCTCCGGGGCTCGTTTGACCTTCCAAACGGCCCAGAAAACCCGTGATGGCCAACCGTATGCATAGACAACGTCTTGACGGACGTCCACGAACAAATTTGGCATTTTTGACGTCGGAATCCCGATCACCCAAAAAATGGTGTGCAATAGCACACGAAAATCGTCAAAATGAGGCGTATGCTCGCTCCGGGGCTCGTTTGACCTTCCAAACGGCCCAGAAAACCCGTGATGGCCAACCGTATGCATAGACAACGTCTTGACGGACGTCCACGAACAAATTTGGCATTTTTGACGTCGGAATCCTGATCACCCAAAAAATGGTGTGCAATAGCACACGAAAATCGTCAAAATGAGGCGTATGCTCGCTCCGGGGCTCGTTTGACCTTCCAAACGGCCCAGAAAACCCGTGATGGCCAACCGTATGCATAGACAACGTCTTGACGGACGTCCACGAACAAATTTGGCATTTTTGACGTCGGAATCCCGATCACCCAAAAAATGGTGTGCAATAGCACACGAAAATCGTCAAAATGAGGCGTATGCTCGCTCCGGGGCTCGTTTGACCTTCCAAACGGCCCAGAAAACCCGTGATGGCCAACCGTATGCATAGACAACGTCTTGACGGACGTCCACGAACAAATTTGGCATTTTTGACGTCGGAATCCCGATCACCCAAAAAATGGTGTGCAATAGCACACGAAAATCGTCAAAATGAGGCGTATGCTCGCTCCGGGGCTCGTTTGACCTTCCAAACGGCCCAGAAAACCCGTGATGGCCAACCGTATGCATAGACAACGTCTTGACGGACGTCCACGAACAAATTTGGCATTTTTGACGTCGGAATCCCGATCACCCAAAAAATGGTGTGCAATAGCACACGAAAATCGTCAAAATGAGGCGTATGCTCGCTCCGGGGCTCGTTTGACCTTCCAAAACGGCCCAGAAAACCCGTGATGGCCAACCGTATGCATAGACAACGTCTTGACGGACGTCCACGAACAAATTTGGCATTTTTGACGTCGGAATCCCGATCACCCAAAAAATGGTGTGCAATAGCACACGAAAATCGTCAAAATGAGGCGTATGCTCGCTCCGGGGCTCGTTTGACCTTCCAAACGGCCCAGAAAACCCGTGATGGCCAACCGTATGCATAGACAACGTCTTGACGGACGTCCACGAACAATTTGGCATTTTTGACGTCGGAATCCCGATCACCCAAAAAATGGTGTGCAATAGCACACGAAATCGTCAAAATGAGGCGTATGCTCGCTCCGGGGCTCGTTTGACCTTCCAAACGGCCCAGAAAACCCGTGATGGCCAACCGTATGCATAGACAACGTCTTGACGGACGTCCACGAACAAATTTGGCATTTTTGACGTCGGAATCCTGATCACCCAAAAAATGGTGTGCAATAGCACACGAAAATCGTCAAAATGAGGCGTATGCTCGCTCCGGGGCTCGTTTGACCTTCCAACGGCCCAGAAAACCCGTGATGGCCAACCGTATGCATAGACAACGTCTTGACGGACGTCCACGAACAAATTTGGCATTTTTGACGTCGGAATCCCGATCACCCAAAAAATGGTGTGCAATAGCACACGAAAATCGTCAAAATGAGGCGTATGCTCGCTCCGGGGCTCGTTTGACCTTCAAACGGCCCAGAAAACCCGTGATGGCCAACCGTATGCATAGACAACGTCTTGACGGACGTCCACGAACAAATTTGCATTTTTGACGTCGGAATCCCGATCACCCAAAAAATGGTGTGCAATAGCACACGAAAATCGTCAAAATGAGGCGTATGCTCGCTCCGGGGCTCGTTTGACCTTCCAAACGGCCCAGAAAACCCGTGATGGCCAACCGTATGCATAGG